>WOXC01009530.1:0-87891 GCA_011680675.1 Gymnobelideus leadbeateri | reverse complement strand
AGGAGCCGAGCCGAGCCCAGGTCCACGTGAGCCGAGGTTTTAGCCCCAGGGCGGCAGGGCCAGCAGCCGGCTGGAGGAACCCCAGAACACCAGGAACTGTGGAGACGCCAGAATTATCAGCATAGACTTGCCTAGGACAAAGTAAGAGGTTAGTGTCCTATGGACTTTGGGACCTGTATTTTGGGAATGCGTCAGCTCCCTCCCCTGGGGGCTAGAAGCTGCTGAGGAGACACGCCACTGTGTAGTTTTCAGAGGCATTTCCGGCTCCCAGCCTACAAATCGTGGGGAGATCAGCGATCAGTCTTGGGGGGTAATCGCTCTTGCTTTAACCTCCCTGGATCTGGATTGTGATCTAGGGTGGAAGTTGTGGGTGGGTTTATAGCTTGCCAGAAACGGAAGTTGCCCCCCACACGTTCGGGTCGAAAATTCCTCTAGCTGGCCTTAAAGCCATAGTGTGGCAACAAGCCCAAAGTCAAGCAATTAAGTGGCAACATGCCAAGGCAAAGGAAACAGAAAAATGCAACCCTAGACTCCTATTTTGGGGGCATAGAGCGGGAAAAGGACTGTGAGGTCAAGTCCTGCCTAAAGCTTCAGGGAAAACATGTGTTGGGGTTGCAGGCTGAAAGGACATAAGGAGGACTTTAAAAATCAAATAAGAGGAGTGGAGGAAAATTAGAAGAGAATGAGAAGGATGCAGGAAAAGTATGAAATGAGGGTCAACAGCCTGACTGAGGAAGACAACACCTTAAAAAATAGACTGGCTCAAATGGCAAAGGAGGCCCAAAAGGGCATTGAGAAGAATGCCTTAAAAGTCGAATTTGCCAGATGGAAAAAGAATCTCAAAAGTTCACTGAGGAGATTCATTCCTTCAGAGTTAGACTGGAGCAAATGGAAGCTAGTGACTTTATGAGAAATCAAGATGCTGTTAAGCAGATCCAAACAAATGAAGATTAGAAGGCAATGTGAAATATCTCATGGGAAAAACCACTGACCTGGAGAATAGATCCAGGAGAGACAATTTAAAAATTATTGGACTACCTGAAAGCCATGATCAAGGAAGAACCTAGAAATCACCCTTCAAGAAATTCTCAAGGAAAATTGCCCTGATGTTTTAGATGCAGAGGGCAAAATAGAGGTTGAAAGAATCCACCGATCACCTCATGAAAAAGATCCAAAAAAGAAAACTCCCAGAAATATTATAGCCAGGTTCCAGAATCCCCAGATCAAGGAGAAAATACTCCAAGCAGCCAGGAAGAAACAATTTCAATATTGTGGAAACACAATCAGAATAGCCAAGGACCTGGCAGCTTCTACACTGAGGGATAGAAGGGCATGGAATATGATATTCCAGAGGGCAAAAGAGATGGGAATGAACCCAGGGTCACCTACCCAGCAAAACTGAGTATTTTGTTTCAGGGGAAAATATGGTCATTCAGTGGAATAGAGGACTTTCAAGCATTCTTGAGGAAAAAACCAGAGTTGAATAGAAAATTTGACATCCAGGCGCAAGAAGTAAGAGATGCCTGAGAAGGTAATCAGGGAAAAGAAATCAAAAGGAACTTATCAAAGTTGAACTATTTACATTCCTATATGGAAAAGCAATATCTGTGACTGATGATATCTTTCTCACTATGAAAATAATGGAAGAAGGGGGTGTGGTCATACGAATACATATGTGAATGTGTGTGTATATGGTTACAGTTATATATGGATAGAGGGCATAGGTTGATTTTGTTGGGAAGGGAGAGTACTCAAGGGATGAAATTATGAGGTGAGAGAGGAAAGTGGCAAGAGGAGATGGGGAGAGACATGGTAAGGTAAACTATCTCATGTAGGGGAAGTGGGTGCAAAGGAGGGGGAGAATAAGGAAGGCTAAAAAGGCAAACCACATTCACATTGAATTTGGTTCAGGGAGAAAATGACATACATACTAAATGGGATATCTCAACCTGCAGCAGGATAGGGGGAAGGGGGATGAGAGGAGGGATGATGGATGGGAGGGCATCCTTGGGGTGAGGGGAGGTTGGAAGTACCCACTATAGAAGAGGGACAGGATCACATAGGGAATGGACCAGGTGGAGGGTGGGATGAGTGGGAGGGAATTATAAGCAGCCTTGTACAATATATCTACTATGATAATGTTTTGCATAGCTAGACATGTACAACATATACTGAATTACTTATCTCCCAAGAAGGAATGGGTGACAAGGGAGGAAGGAAATGGATCTGAAATTCGAGGTCGTAACATTAAATGTTTCAAATATATATAAATACTATTATTAATACTCTTTTGCCTATAATTGGGAGATAAGATGTGCAGGCATTGGGACACAAAGATTCATCTTCCTCTAATGGAAAAGTCGATGGGGGTATGGGAGAAGGTATGGGAGAGAGCAGATTGGAGGAAGCGATATCTTGTGGGACTGCTATTCTGGGAGGTTGGGTAGGGGAATAATTGGGGGAAAATGATTGTAACTCAAAATCTGGCGGAAATGAATGATGTAAAACAGAAGTTAATAAAGTATTTGTTTAAAAAAAAAAGAGATAAACATAGGAAATCTGAAAGAAAGTAAATCCTTCTGGGAAAATTAGTTGGACTTTCATTTGAGTTTTAGAATAAGTAAAAATAAAGGGTAGGCAGATTCTTTCCCAGGAAGAAAAAATACCTCCCTTTTGTGTAGGGAAGAGTGGGGGGAGTAACGATAAAATTTACAAACCAAACCAAACCAAACCAAACAAAACACCCCTACAGCCAAAACAAAGCCTATTTTTATAAAAGATTCTTAATTTTTACTTTCTCAAAGTGAGAATGTACAGATTTCTTTTTAATTTTTTGCTCTGACATAATTGATCTCAGGAGCATTCAGAGGAAAGCTGCCTTTAAAGTCCACACTCCATAATTTCTTATTTTTGAGAGTTGCCTGGGTGCTTTTGAGTTAAATGATTTGCCCAGGGACACACAACCAGTAAATGTCAGAAGGGTTCCATGAAACCAGGCCTTCCAGACTCAAGGTCACCACTCTATCTGCTGTATTAAGTTTCACATGTCATCCTTGGGCAAATATGAGAAGTCAAGTACACTTTATTGTGAACTATAAAAGGAGAAAGTGTAATTAGGCAGAATGAACATTAGTCATCTTTATTCAAACTCTTGGAAGTGACATTGAGAATGGAACTTCACAGTCACCCTGTCAGCTGTTAGTCAACAAGAATTTATTGCCTATGTTGTGCCAGGTATTCTATCTGGGTTAGGTCGAAAGGCAAAAATATAACATAAAAATATGAAACCAAAAGAATCAGTCCCTGCTCTCAAGGAACTTAACTGTAAAGGGGGAGACAATATACAAACAACTGTACAAATAAACTATAAATTGGAAATACTCAACAGAGGGAAGGCACTAGTATTAATGGGGGTCAAGAAAAGGTTCTTGAAGTAAGTGGGATTTTAGCTGGGACTTGAAGGAAGCTGTCAAGTCCAGGTGATAAAATGAGGATCGAGATTATTCCAGGCATGGGGACATATAGTGAAAATGCCCAGAGTCAGTAGACAAAGTTTCTTGCTTGAAGAACAGCAAGGAGGCCACTAGATAAAAGAATGAATGGGGGAAGTAAGGTGTAAGAAGAATGAAAAGGTAAGAGGTTAGCCAGATAATGAAGGACCACTGGGATTTATTGATTAGGAGGATGATATGGTAGAATCTGCACTTTTGGGAGACAAATTTGACAGCTGAATGGAAGATGAACTAGAGTGGAAAGAGACTTCATGCAAGGAAACCAACCAGAAATCCACTGCAGTGGTCCAGGTGTGAAGAGGGAAGGGTCTGGACTATAATGGTGATAGTATTAGAGGAAAGAAGGGGAAGCATAAGAAGGACGTGGAGTTAGAGTTGATAAGACTATCTATCACAAAATGGATATGGGAGGTGAGAGAGAGTGACCAGCACCTAGCTTATAAACCTGTGTAAGAGGGAGGATGGTGGAGCACAACATAGCAGTAAAAAAAAACTTGGCAAGAAGGCTTGGGGGGGGGCGGGTGGAGGGAAGATAATGAGTTTGGTTTGGGACATGTTGAGTTTATTATATTTATGAGACATACCATTCTAGTCATCCAAGAGGCAGTCAGGTGATTCAATGACTCTTAACTGATCTCTCCTTACCCTGTTTTTGTAGAGCAGTTGTGTTTGATAAGAGACACCTTTTATTATCCTATATTTTTCAAATCTTTGATATTTTAATATTGTTGTTGCATGAGATCATTAACTTCTGTTTGATCTATTTTAATTTCCAGGAATTCTGTTACCTGGTAGCATTGGTAAAAGTTTGTACCTTTTATGATAAGCTGTTACTTTTCTTCCTGGGTCTCTCCTCCAAAGCTCTCATTTCTTTTTGGACTTTTTGTTCTAGTCCTCGTTTTATTTGTAATATTTTATCTCATTAAAAGACAAACTCTTGCATCATTTCTTTTAGGGACTGTGATTGATCATGTGCCAAGCTATGATTTTTTTTTTTTCTTTAAGGCTTTGCTTTAGGTATTTGGAAGTTATTCTATCCTAGGCTTGTGCTTAGCATCCGAAGCATCATTAATAGTCATTTATCTTTTGTTGTTGTCGTTGTTCAATCTTCAAGCAATTTTCTCTGGGATTAGGTAAATAGTAGTTTCTTAGCTGGGACTTAGTTGCGAGCTCTAGACACAGAGTCCATGTTTTCACCTCTCTGGAGAATCCAGTGTTTGAGTCCGCAGTTAGCTCTGGACTCTGAGTCCATGATTCTGGTCTACTCCAGTTCCACAGTTTCTGCCTTGATCATTTGTCTATAGATCAAATTCCTGACCTTGGGCTACAAAGATGACATGCTGTGGTTTCTCCTTCAATTTCCTAATCACTCCCTGATCCAGCATTTGGAGCAATTGTCATGGATAATTAGCTGAGCTGTTTTCTGCTGTTCAACCATTATGACTGGTCTCCTGAAATATAGGCACATAGACAAAAACATTTATTAAGCTTCTACAATGTGTCAGACACTGTGCTATGGATACAAATAGAAGCAAAAATGAAGATGGTCCCTGCCCTCATGGACCATACATTCTAATAGAAATACAAATATACATTTTTATATATGTAGATAAAAGAAGCATAATATGTTCTTAATTATATCACTTTTCACATCACCATATGACATAAAACATGTTATTAGCTTATGAATAATCAAGAAGAAAATTAGTAGGTATTCCCTGAGTATTTTCAAATTCCTGGGTTAAGGTTGGAAAAAAAGAGCTGAAAGAAATGATTTTTCAGTTCCTTAAACTCAGAATATTATTGTCCTTTAAGGTGACACTGTTGAAAATATTAATTTCTACCACAGAATTTTCTGCCACCCATTGGACAGGATAATAATTTAAAAGTATCCTTATGGCCCTTGTGTGGACTGGCACATATTTATTTTAATCTCAGTTTGAAAACAGTCCCATGTTTAAACAACAACAGAGGGTATGCTTGTTTTCCTCTCTCAAACAGATGGCTTGCAATCTCGGGAAGTGGAGTAACCTGTCACATTGTATAAGGGTGATCTTGGGTGGAAAAAATCATACAAGTTTGGGACATTAAATGTGGAAACCATGTGATTTTTCTCATTATTCAAAATAATCGAGGTTTATGTTATTTTTTCCCAGCAATGTATCATTGTGATAAAATATTAAGAAGTCAGCAATATAATATATGTATATATGTGTGTATAAATGTACATGCAAATGTGTATACATACATACATAAAAATCACTAACTCCATCTAATATATTTTCTTCAATCTGGTCAATTACTGAATTTTTAGACAGAATGTTATACTGCTAGGGAACAGGTGGGAGAGGGAGAAACCAATAACATATGAACTTCTCTATTTAGTTGATGAATAAAAGCATGGGACTTCCACAGTTGGTGTACCAATTTTATGTAACATTTTTTCACCAAAGATCATACTCATGTAAATCCATATGGAAGTATTGCTGTTTTAACATTTTCTAGCAATATAAATAAATCTCAAATGATTACAGATATACGTAATAGTGTAATCACATCACACACATATACATATATACCCATATATGTATGTATATACAATGAGTGTATGTATATATAACATATGCATAGAGAGATAAGTACATACATTGAGTCAGTATAAATCATATTATAATTTTAAGCTTTGAAAGTACCTCATATATCATCTAGTCTAATACCATCTCTTTATAGATAAGGAAACCAAGGTCTAGGGATGTTATATGATTTGCTCAAGGTTTCAGGGGGAACAAATGGCAGTGGTAGGATTTTAACCAAGGTCCTCTGACTCACTCCAAAATTCTGTGGATCAGACAGAATATGATATAGAGTAGGTCAAATTGAAAAAGGTAGTCGAATTGACTAGTTAGCTAGGTTTTTGCGGTGGAGAGTTGAACCTGAAATTGGGAAGACCTGAGTTTAAGTGTGGCTTCAACTCCTTACTAGCTGTGTGACAGTGGGCAAGTTATTTGATCTCTGTTTGCTTTAGTTTTCTCATCTATAAAATGCAGTAATAATCTATCTCCCAGGGTTGTTTTGAGGATCAAATGGGATATTTGTAAAATGTTTTTAAAACCTTAATGTGATATGTAAATTATTATTATTATTTAAAGAAAGGAAGTTTATCTTAGCCTAAAGAATAGGATATTCAAATAATGGATGGATCTGTAATCTCATCTATTTGGGAATTCTCTTCAAAAACATAAGAGGGAACAGGCAATGGTGTATAAATAGCTGACCTC
This sequence comes from Gymnobelideus leadbeateri, assembly GCA_011680675.1. Lineage (NCBI taxonomy): Eukaryota > Metazoa > Chordata > Mammalia > Diprotodontia > Petauridae > Gymnobelideus > Gymnobelideus leadbeateri. Next base: position 81,101 of record WOXC01009530.1, on the reverse strand, counting down.
AAAGGCAAAAGACTTAAATGAGCTCAAGCCCTCTCTCCAACACATGCTGACTATATACTTCATATGACCAAATATGTCATTTAACTTCTCTGTGCTATAAATATCAAATACTATAAACTGAAGAGAAGGCGCAGAGGTGCTGTTTCCTCTCCTGGGAATGCTCTAGACCAATGAAATTACAAGTCCTGTCCCTATCAATATTCCTATCTCAAATGATGCCCACTGTCAGTTGTCTCAGCCTGCCCCTACAGGGTACCTGCCCAGGCCCTTCCCTAGATTAACCATAAGGAATCTAATAGATATGATGGAGGCTTTCCTTAATTTTCCAGACATCAAGTGGGTTCTGCTGAGACCTATGTCAGTCTTACCTTTGTCACGTGACCAACCCATTTTCTCTTCTGATCATATTGCTTACCTCTCCCTTTCCATCTCTGGGATATTCAGGTTCCATTTTTTGAAAGCTATTTTATTCCATATCTTGTTGACACTGGAACTGGGAGAATCCTTGTTATTAAAAATGGGATTTTGTTTCCATGTGAAGCTTAGGGTCATGAAGGACAATTTGCAGTGTTGCAAAAGCAATCCATTCCACATTGCTCCTTCTGTTTAACTCCGTGCTACATTGTGTATAGCTGTGTGTGTATCTATCTATCTATCTATCTATCTATCTATCTATCTATCTATCTAAGACACTCTTTCAGAAGAGAGCATTTAAATTACTTTGTTCTGTGAAATCAAATATTATTTGATAGTCGACAGATAATGGGCATTGTAAGCTTTCCTATTATCAACATCTCCTAGTCAGTTGTGAAAGAGTAAAGATGTGGTTAGTTCGTCAATATCATTTTTAAAAGCTTGATCGCTCCATATGCTATATCTTCTTTGTACACTCTTTATTCTGTATAGATAACTTACATAAAGATTCTTTATATGTGAGAAAGTAGACATATTAGTTTTTTTGTGGGTCTTTCCTCAGTCACCCACTTTTGTTAAAGGGTCTAACTTTTTTTTTTCAGTTCCTTTTACATGTTTATCTTCTTTGGTTTCCTTGCCAATCCATGCTTTAGTGCCCTAACAATGGTATCTCCCTCCAGTCTGGTCCCCTTGGTCTAATCTAGCTGCTTTTTTTCAAATTTGTCCTCATTGGTGTTATTCCTAACACTTCCACAAGCATACCCAGGACTATGATGTCAGGTCCAAATGCAGTGATGCCATTGTCCTTGATAGTAAAAAAATAAATTGCTCCAGTATTCTTACAGACATTTTTCCATATTTCTTTTTTATTGTCTTCCATTTTCATTCTTAAATACCCTTTGGTTAACTACTCTTAGTTAGATTTCCTCCACATATTTCTCTGATGCTTCATTGTAGTTTAAAGCTGATTCTGAGTTCTTAAAGACCATAGCAGTATATTATAGCTCTGACAGGTTCTACCATGCTGAAAAGGCTTTGAGGGTGACCCTGGCAATAGTGTGGGTCTACATTTGGGGATTAATTCAGCTAAATAGGGTGCATATCATCCCTATTTGGCCATGGTAATCCATGACACAAAGAAAAGTATATGATGGCCATCAATCCTGTGATGCCCCATGCTGCTTCTGCAATAATGATGGTAGAGTGTTTTAAAGGTAGGCAAAGATTTTAAGAATTGTGTGTTTTTTACACTGTCTATAAACTTTATTTTGATTGCTAGTCTTCTATTTTCGAGATTCTTGTCTATTTTTCAGTGAATAGACATATTTCTTTTTTTTTTTAAAGCAATTGGTGTTAAGTAACTTGCTCAAGGTTACACGGCTAGTCATTATTTATGTGTGGGTGCTCATTTTCTGAGGCCGGATTTGATCTCGGGTCATCCCAACTCCGAGGCCGGCGCTCTTACTCACTGCGCCACCTAGCCGCCCCTTTAGGGCAATTGGGGTTAAGTAACTTGCCCAAGGTCACACGGCTAGGTTTTTGTTTGTGTGGGTTAAGTGTCTGAGGCCAGGTCCGAACTCAGGTCCTTCTGACTCCAGGGCCGGTGCTCTACTCACTTCGCCACCTAGCTGCCCCAAATAGACATATTTCTAACAAGAAAAAAATTACCACTGAATGGAAGGATGGCTCGCCCAGAGTTCTCAGAGAGGCAGAGAAAGGTGAAACATTCTAGCAGGAATTAAAGAAGTCCTGAGACATCAAACACAGTACCAGAGGGGGATCTTTGTAGGTGATGTAGGACAGCATAGTGGATTGTAGTCCTTGACTTGGAGACAGAGGACATTGGTATCAATCTCAGCTCTACAGTCACTTATTTCTCTGGGTCTCACTTTCCCCATCTCCAAAAGAATGAAGGTGGATCAGATAATATTTGAGGTCCCTTTTGCCCCTAGATCTATGTTTATAAGTTATGATGAATACAACATGCCCCTATTACTTGGGTCTCTTTCAAAGAATGAGCAATCAAAGTCAGTGTGAAGCACTTTCAAAGAAGAGAAAGAATGAGGTAGTGTTTGTGAAATGATTACAACTATACGCCTTCCTGGGGTACAGATTCCAGATATGGGCACTTGAGAGACTGAGGATAAAAACAACCTGCTCATCTGCACCCACTGCTGGTTCACCTTTTCCATGAGCTCAGAATATGGATCATCTCAAGGTATAAGAAAAACCAAAAAGTTTAGAGTTCTTATTCTTAGACATCAGCCTTCCTGTATTTGACTTGTCTTATGTTTACCCTTGCAGAGAGTATTTTTACCATATATCCCCATGCTCAGAACTATTATCATCACTCTGGATCCTGGTTAAGGCAACTCCTCATTTCCCAATTCTGACCTTGTAAGGGTCCTGTACTGATTTTTTTGTTCTTGGCATAGATGCCACAACAACAACAACAACAAGAACAGCAACAACAACAAACAAACAAACAAACCTACTGAAAATCTGGAGAATTTCTGGAGGAGGTAAAGTAGGTTGGGTAACAATCCAGATTCCAGATCATATAAAGGTCAGTTAAACAACAAAGAATATTTAGCCTAGAAGAGATATGAGTAGGGCAAGGGTTGAGGAGGGGATAGTGATAGCTGATTCAATTATCTGAAGGTCTGTCATATGTAGAAGGTATTAGAGATTTGTTCTATTTGACTCCAAGCACAAAACCAGGAACAATGGTTAGAAACTGAAAAGAGACAAATTTGGGCTAGATTTTAGGGGGGTTTGAACAATGAAAGGTATCCAAAAATATAATGGGCAGTGTAAAGAGGTATTAGGTTTCCCCCATCTTAGAAATCTTTTAGCAGAGGCTAGGAGACCACTTCTCAGTAATGGGGTTACTATATATGGATAGGACTGGATGGTAGCTATGGACATTCCCAACTCTGAAAACCTGTGTTTCCATCATGTAGTTTTCCACCTTTATCTGCTGCCTTGTAATTGATGCTGATTTTTGATTCCTGTATCACTCATCTACTCCTGATACATGCTTGTGACACTTAGATTTGGAAACCTGCAGAAAAATAAAATTTGAAAGAGCATTTAGGAGAGATTGGCCAGGGCTTTGTGTTCCTTATCCTGTCCCCATGGTAGCCACCCACAGCAATGATGCTCATAGAGTGAGCTGGGAGTGGGGTGAGACAGTTCTGTGTTTGTACAGCTGTCCTTCATCTTTCAAAGGGAGCAGCTGGTCTTTAAGTTGATGCCAGCTTCCAGGTCCAATCAACTGGGTAAATGACTAGTTACTGTTCTTTAGCTCCTTGCCTACAGGGACACTATTTTGTTTCCCACTCCAACAAAGTATAACAAAGTTGTCAGGCCATAAATGTCAAGTGTCTGCTTTTCAGTAAAATATCATTCATTGTATAGTTATAATATGTTGATTCTAAAGGCCCACAGAAAAAGTACTGGGTCATCCTGAGAGTTGAGAATTATATGAGTACTGGGAGGGAAGTTAGAAATAATCTAGTGCAACTCTATCTTTTTTCATATGAGAAAATTGAGGGCCATAGAGGTGATATAACTAGAACAAATTCACATGTAGCAGAGCCAAGATTTAAATGAAGACTCACTGATACTAAATCCACTGTTCTTCCTATTCCACTATACTTTCTCCAGCATTGATTAGTCAATTGTCAGTTTGGGTTTTATTGGGCATGATGTTTCCACTCCTTCTCCTATGCATTAACTCTATGATTGAGAAGATTATTGTAAAGCCAAGCAGCTTTCCAGAAGACTGCTACTATGAACAGCTTTTCAAGGTTCTGATTACACAGTATAGTGGACTCTCTATTTATTCAGTAACAAATGACAAAACATTCACAATAAACAAAGTGCCACATTCAGAATGTTATAACTTCACAACTTAATCACTAAAATGGCCACATAGTTTTCACCAAAGTGGTCACATAGTTTTAAGCAAAAGATAACATTCATTTAGTAAGTCCTTCATTTAGCAAATCCTTAATTTAATCACAAAGTGTAAAGGTTAAAGTTCTCTTTTAACAAGGTGCATTCATTTAGTCAATCAGAAAGTCCTCCCCCCAGGTCACACCATATTAATTTCTTCATTCAGAAAGTCTTCCTTCTTAAACAAAGTACATTCATTTAGTCAATCACAAAGTACAAAGGCAATCCACCCCAGGTCACAATTAAGTTACAATATATCAGTCACTACTAAGGACCCTCTTAAGGAGTAGTGGAAAGTACAGAGGCCATCCATCCCTGGGTCACAAATAAGTTACAATCTCATCAGTCAGCATTAAATTCCCAAGGAGAGGTCTTTTTATCTTGACTCGAAGCAGGCTTTCAGCTTCTGTGGTTCCTATTCCATGGTCCCAGCTCTTGGCCAAATCTAACCAACTGCCACCTGAGCTCAAAGGCAGACAGCTTCCAGCTCCTTGTCCAATTCTCCATGCAGTTCCTGTTCCATATTGAAGCTCACAGTGTCTAATCCACCTCAAGTCCTTCACAGTTTCTGTTCCTGGGAAGAGAAGGCTTAACAAAGTCACAATAACATTCATTCACATTGCTGGCATCCTCATCAATTCTTCTTCTGCCTGGGAAATTAACATAGACCCAAAACAGACAGAAAAAGTACTGACACCACAGTCATGCTTCCTCTGGCAGCTCTGGCTGGCCCTTGAAAGTCTTTGGCAATTCCAGCTGGTTTTCAGAAGCTCTCAACAGAAGTTTCATCTGGCTCTCAGAAGAAGCTCTGCCACCATAACCTCCATTCTAAAAATCAAAATCACTTTCTTTAGCCTGGGCCTCTCCTCCTCAGATTCCATGTGGCTTGCTTCAAGAAGTTCCGACTCTCCAGCTTGTGCTTTTCCTTATATAAGGTATGAGTTCCTCCCTATTCCAGCCCCTTCCTCTTACATCAGGAAGTCCATCCCACTGTGGGATTCATAAGTTTTGGTCTTAATACTTGACACAATCATAAGCTTGGAACTAAGTGCTAAGCACCTGTTACCTTGCCAATACATGGGGATCTTCAAATTTCATTACTATTACAATTATGCATAGAAAATATCTAGGGGGAAGTGATCTGAAAGTACGCTATGAAAATGACTAAAATGTCCATGCCCTTTGAACCTGGAATTCCACTGCTAGGTGTATGCTCCAAGGAGGTCATTGATAAAAAAGAAAGGCCCTTTATATATCAAAACATTTATAATTGTACTTTGTTCAATAGTAAAGGACTGGAAACAAAGTGGATACCCATCCATTGGAGAATGGCTATACAAGTTGTGCTACTTAAACGGAATATTATAATACTTTCCCACAAGAAAGATAAATTAAGATGAATACAGAAAATCATTAGAAAATTTACCTGAATGGATCCAAAGTGAAGTAAGTAGAAAAAATTACATTTTGCATTTGCTGCTTTTCCTGGTACCCATGACAGTCACCCCTAAATGTCTCTGCTTACCCCTGCTTTTCTGTTTCCATTTGTGTCATCTGACCCTTTAGATTATAAGCTCCTTTTGGGCAGGAACTTTTTTTTTGCATCTTCAGTACCTAGCACAGTGCTTGGTACATAGTAGGTGCTTAATAAATGTTTCTTGGGCTGTATAACTATAACAATATAAATGGAAACAAAAAATTATCACAACCATATGGAGCAACATTATAATGTCCACAAACAATGCTAAAGAAAACATATGAAAATATACCTCTCCCTTACATGCTAAGGTAGGGGACTATGGTTATGGAATATTGCATATAATATCAGAATTTTCCAGTAAATTTTGAATAACTTTTTCTGAACAGCTCTTTTTTTCCCCATCTTTGATATAAGCCATGGCTATCTGAAAGGGAGAGGGGAGGTATGTATTGTAAAATGTAGGTGATGTAAAAATAAAGTATATCAATTAAATGCATATATGTTTATAAATTATATGTGTATATTTACATTAGGGCCAAGAATTTCTGAACTCTTTAGGATCTATTCAATAAACTCTATGAGTAAACTATTTGAATAGCCAGTGTTTTAAATTTGTTTTCGCTTTCTGAGCAAAGTTTGCCCTTATTGTCAAATCAAATGGCCTTCTTTCCTCATCTCTATTCTATTCTAACCAAGGCAAATTACAATCTATCTACAACTTAATAGATAATTAGAATAGAATCCCCTCAGACTCACAGAGTTTGAATGGCTTGTTCAAGTTCACATAGCTTGTAAGTTTCAGAAGTTGGGTTTGAATAAGGTCTCCTGAACTCAATTTTCAGGGCTTTATCCAATACACAGTAGTGTCAAACTCAAATAAATGTGGGTCACTAAACCATTCATAAGGATTTCTGAAGGCCACATGCTAACCTAGAAAACAAAATATTAATGTTAGCTATGTTCTGTTGTGTTTTTATTTATTTTGTTAAATATTTTCCAATTATATTTTAATCTGGTTTAAGTTTTACTTGGGAAATATTGCATGTCTGATACCTCTGCACTATGCCACATCATTGATTATGTTAATTACATATTACCTATTTGTGTTTTACACATAGGATTTGCTTAATCAGAATTTCTTGAAAGAAATCTTAGCAGAAGATGTACTCTTCAATTGTTCCAGTTGAAGAGAGGGGGTTGGCAGAAAACAGGCCTTATCTATCTTCTCATGAGCACTATATCCAGCATGATCTCTGAGTAATTTCTAAATCATTCATTCAAGGAAATATTCCATGCAGAAAATATCTACTTTAAAAGTTGTGCAAAATTATATTCAGAGAGTTAAAGGAAAACAGAGAGAGTAGCATCATGGGAATTAAGAAAGGGAAGAATATTTAGGAAGAATAGATAATTGACAATTAAAATCAGGTCAAAGAGACTGAGGACTAGGAAATACCCATGATACTTGATAATAAGTTCATTGATATTATTAGCAAGAATAGAAATTGTGAGATGGGGACAGAAAATAGTTTGCAAGAGGCTGTGAAATGAGAAGGATAATAAAAAGATTGTATAAGATGTAGACCACACTTTTTAAAGTGTGGTAGTAAAAGGGAGGAGAGAATGAATGGGATAGTAGCTTAGTGGGGTAAAGAGGTTGAAGAACCTTTGTTTGCCTGCATGCCCATTTGTTCCTTTTATGAGTAAGGAGGCCTGGACATAATTTTATTCAATTGGGAAGAAACTAATTGAGAGCTGTGAAATGAGTAAGAGAGTACAATTGAGAGAAAATGGTCCTAGAATAGTTATGAGGAACAGAAATACAAAGCCCAAGGTGGGGGTGGGGAAGTAGAGTATATACTCAATCTTCCCAATTAAATTCTAAGTCCTCTTAAAGTCAGAGAACATCTTAGGCTTCTTTCATTTATACCATATATAACACTGTTTAGAACATTACTGTTCCTTTTCCAAAAGCTACTTTTCTTGGTGTTGACTCCACCAACATCATATACCCTGGCTCACCCCTGAACCATACTTTTCAGCTTCCTTTTGTGTATTGTCTCTACCCTCCCTCCTATTAGATTGTAAGTTCCTTAAAGGTATGACATTTTTTACATTCCCTGTGCTTAGCATAGTTTCTGGAATATAGTAGATGCTTAATGATGATTAAATGACTAGGCAGCCTTGTTACCATGAGCACATTAAATAGAAAGAAGAGAAGTAAGTCTCTCTCTGGCTATATACATTCTAGAATTCCTATCTTCAAGCCCCTTTATCTGTGCATGTGCCTGATTATAATCAGCCTTCTGTCTTGGACCCTAATTTAGCTTCTAGTCTGAGAGCTTCTATATTTGATTGATTTTATTTATTGAAATTTTCTGTGTCACTGGGACAAACACCTTTCCTCAGCTCTTTTGAATGTTGTTTGTAAACTAGGTGCTACATATTCAACTGTGCTTAAGGATATATCTTTGCCTTAGACATTGGTTAACATCCAGTCTTTGCCTCATGGCTTTGAACACAGCCTCTCAATGCCCCTACCTCACAGGGTTGTTATAAAGAAAGTACTTTATTCACCTAAAATAGATAGGGTCTGCACTTTTGATATCATTAGTACAGAGATATCCCAAGGGTCTCATGCTCACTAGATGTCAGAGGTTAAAGGTGTCAGAGGTTAAAACTCAGATATTCCTGACTCTACAATCCATTCTTTACTCAATAAACTCATACAATTGTTATTGATGTTACTATTTCTACAAATATTACCACTAGATTTGGTCAATTGGAATCAATAAATACTTGATGGATTTGTGATCCTCAAAAGACGATCATGAATTTTTAAAGGGAGGAACAACTGACATTTTTTTCAATAATTTTTAACACCTGAAAAAACAGAGGTTCAGAAAAAGTCTGTGGTTAACCTCTAGTGACCCAAGAGATCTTCTTAGAAGAAAGGGTAAAGTGAATTTCTTTTGATTACCAGTCCTATACACCATGTATTATTTATAAAAGTAAGGATAGTGAGCAATTTCTTTTCCATAATATAATAGCAATGGGAAGTAACTCAACTGTTCTAATACTGAATTACAACTATAAATGAATTATTCATATATACATCCTCACTTTTTCAATTCTCAGAACATACTTTCCTATTGAATTATAATTCTCCTAGGGGGTTGCTCTGTTGGGTGTATGTTTTTCACCTTTGTATTTTTTTTCTGTAATGTGCACATATTTTAAAAAATCAGAGCAATAGCAATATAAGAATTAGAATTTATATTAATATAATTTTAATATATCATTATTATCTTCCCTTCTTTTCCTCTCTACATCTGTATTTTAGATACATTTCATATTAATAGAATAATCATTTTATTTTTTATAAAAACAGTTCTTAATAAAGCTCCCTCATGTATTAATTGGGAATAATTCATCTGTAAAATTATCATATTAAGGCTAATTTATTATTATTATAATCATCAGTGTTAAAATCCTAGTGGCACTATTTGCATTGATATTTCAGCACATGGAGATATTTCCATATTTATATCAAACAGTAATGCTTTGCCTTGCACAAGTTAATATCCTTTTCTTTCTCAAAGCCAGTGCACTTGTCTCCTCTCCAAAATACCATAGTGATGATTTGGGGATTTTCTTATGATATAATTTTTAGGTTTTTTTTAAATTCAAGAATATTTTTGAGGGTTTCCTTTCATCTTACGAAGCCTTTTTATTTTTTTCTTGAATAACACTTTATGTTTCCCAATTACATGTAAAAACAATTTTAACATTTTTAAAACTTTGAGTTCCAAATTATCTCTTTCCTTCCTTCCTCTCCCACATCCCTGAGAGGTAAGCAATTTGATATGGGATATACCTGTGTAGTCATGCAAAACATATTTCCATATTAGTCATGTTGTGAAAGAAAACACAGAATAAAAATAACACCACAAAAATAAATAAAATGAAAAATAGTGTGTTTTGATTTGCCTTGAGACTCCATTAATTCTTTCTATTATTATTTCTACTATTAATTTCCATCCTATTTCCACCTGCTTATCCTTCTCTCTATTTCCTTTCATTCTTTCCCTACTCACAAGTGTTTTGCTTCTGACCATCATCTACTCCAATCTACTGTCCTTTCTCTAAGTCTCTTCCCTCTGTTATCTTCTTTCCATCCTACTCCCCTATAGGGTAATAGATACTTCTATACCCAACTAAATGGGTTTATTATTCCCTCTTTGAGTTTTATTATTCCCTCTTTGAACCTTTCCAATGAAAGGTTCAACTCTTGTCCACCACCACCCATCTTTCCCTTCCCTGTAATAGTAATTTTGTACTTCTTCATGTGAAATAAATTATCCCATTCCATCTCTCATTTCCCTCTTCTCCAAGGGCAATCCTCTTTCTCATGCCTTAATTTTGTCTTTTTAGGTTTTTTTGCATGTCATCCCATTATAGTCAACATATACTCATGTCCTGTGTTGTTTATGTGTACTCCACCTGCCCTAAAAGTGATAAAGTTCTTAAGAATTACAAGTATCCTCTTGTAATCCTCTTGTAATCCAAGTATCATCTTTTTTTTCATTCTTCTGATTTTGTGTAATTATTTCCTGATGTCTTGCAGAGTCATTAGCATCCATTTGCCCAATTCTAATTTTTAAGGAATTATTTTCTTCAGTGAGTTTTTGTTGATCTTTTTCTAGTTGGCCAACTCTACTTTTTAAAGGGTTCTTTTCTTCAGTAGATTTTTATACCTCCTTTTCCAATTTTTTGTGCTTCCTTTACTAAACTGTTGAGTCTTTTCTCATTATTCTCTTGCATCATTCTCATTTCTTTTCCCAATTTTTCTTCTATATCTATTATTTGAATTCTAAAATCCTTTTGGAGACCTTCCAGGAGTACTTTTGGGGCCTGAGACCAATTCATATTTCCTTTCAGACATCATATGCAGCTATTTTGATACTGTTATCCTCTTCTGAGTTTGTGTTTTGATTTTCTCTGTCACTGTAGTATAGTAACATCCCATAGTCACATTCCTTTCTAGTTTGTTTTGCTCATTTTCCAGTTTATTTTGTGATTTTTAACTTTCTTCTCCTGAGGTGTTCTAAGTTTCTTCTAGGGTCATTGGGGTTGGGGGGGCCACAGATAGGGGACACTGTTCCAAGTTTCTTCTAGAGTGATTGGGGTTGGGGTAGCACAGGGTTTTGCTGCTGGGCTATGCAAGGGGCTGAGGGTCCTTGCTGCTAGGCTGTACGGGGTGCCATGGAGTCTCATTGCTGGCCTATCATGAGATTTGGGAGCTGGCTGTTAGCTTTCCTGGATGCTGCATACTTTTTTTCACTGCCCTTTTTACCCCAGTGAGATAGACCTTTCCTGTAAACCTTCTAAGTTGTCTTAGGATGGAGAATTGTTACATCTAATCCTTTTGTTAATTCTGCTACTCTAGAATTCATTTTGAGATTTTATATTATATTTGTGTGGAGGTAAATTTGGGAGAGTTCAGGAGTGTTCCTAACTCACTCCACCACCATCAACCATTTTACTCTCATGAAGTATTATAGGGCCTTATGGTTAGGAGGAATCAGAGGCTGTAGAGGCTAACCCTTTTGTTTAAGAGATGAAAAGCACTTAATATTGTGCCTGGTACATAGAAGGCATTTAATAAATATTAACTGATTTGATTTGACTTTCCATAGGCCTTGTCACATGGGGCAGAGACCATAACCTTCAGATTTTAAGACTTTATCCCCAAAAGTTCTGCCCTGTGGTCCCACTGTTCTGACTGATTAATGTCTCTCCTAGCTCATTATGTCAATCAGAATCCAGGCATACTTCACTTTATTCCCTACTCCCAAAAGATCTTGCTGCCAACTACCTTGTTGCTATGTATGTACCTTTTCCCTTAAGCCCTGGAAAACCATAAGAAAATCAATTCTGTCACTTCTTCTGGAAAAGATGTACATACCTACTTCCATTTGGTCACACTCACCATCCTGGTAACTTCTAAACCAAATGCTCCTCCCTGGAAATCATATACCAGTGTGATTTGTCTCCTATTATAATGTAAATTCCTTTTCATTGGGGACTGTCTACTTTCACATTTAACAACAAACAATCTGTATCCCAAGGGCTTAGCACAGTGCTTCACAGTTCTTAGCAAAGGCTCCAGCATCCATTCATTTATGGTACAGAAGAGGTCCTGCTTTGGGTAAAGTTTGGACTAAACCTATAATGAAGAGAGCACTGGACTTGACAATAAAGATCCTTTTGTAGAATTAATCTTATGGCATTTTAATATTGAGCCAATCACTATGAGAGGTAGCATGGTATAATGGATAGGTGTCTGGACTTGGAGTCAAGAAGAATTGGATTTGAATTCTGCCTCAGGCAATTACTAGCTGTGTTACCTTTCAAAAGTTAGTTCACTTGTGTCTGAATTTCTATTTCCTAATTTGTAAAATGAGGGAGTTTCATTCCAGTCATATTTTTTTTCTAGTTCTCTATTTAATGCCTTTGGGCAATCAACTCCCTGTTCTTTCTGGGGAAATAGGTCTTTGCAAAACTTAAGTTAGTCTAAACACAGTCAATTTAATCATCAATCAATATAATCAACAAAATTAACTATATTATATATCCTAGGTGCAAGATACTACACCAGAGCTAGTGATCCAAAGACAGAAACAAAACAGGAACTTCTTTTCCACCAGAGCTTACATGGCACTTCAGATGCCCATTTCAACATTTATGCTAATTTTATGTTGAAATGGACACTCGGACAGAATCAACAGGCCAAGACCACCAGTGATCGAATTCAGGAAGCGTTTAGTAGCCGGCCGGTGGCAGACCTAGGAATTAAGTCCCAGGAGCTGCCCCGAAACCCAGTAGACACACAAGTTAAATAGTCAAAAACCATCATTGTATCAGGAGTAACAATTAGAATGGGGCAGACTGGTCAGGCAAGGTATCATGCAGGTGCAGGAGTGGGCTGGGGCACACCAGATAAATCGGGCTGTTCAACAATCAAGCTGAGGGGAGGATTCCTGGGTTCCAGGAATTCAGGATACAAAGATGGGCCCTTCGTAAGTGGGTGAAATGTCAGGGCTTACTACTTCAATGTTAACTGGACTGTGGAATTTATGTTAACTGAAGCATTACGGTGCATCTGTTTTCTAGAATTCTAGATGGATTATCATATTTCAATGTATACTGGCAATGACAAAAATAGTGAAAAAGAAGATAAACTCATGAAAAGACCAGGAAATATTCCAATTTTTTATTATCTGGCAGTCAAATGTAATAAAAGAATTATGAAATTATAAGTTTTAACACTATCTGCTTTGGATACCCACAAAGTTGGCTTAGTTAATTATCTGGATTTAAAGAGGAAAATATTATGTAGGTCTTCCTGAATCTTACTTTCAGGCATTGTACTAACAAGCCACCTTAAAACATAAGTTTGCCAGCAACTATTCATTTGAGGGTTTGTTTGTGGGCTTTGCTTTTTGTTTTCCAATTGTTTCATTTGCTCTGCATTCACGCTTTTATATATACCTAAAGGATCTTTGTACTTATCATTAGATTTCTAATATTCAGTCTCCTTAGTGAGCCACCTAATATTGCTTAACTTTCTGTATAATCCACTTTTGGCCTCATGTCCCTTTCCCAATTCTACTATTCTCTTGGTCACTAGACAATATAAACCTTTACACTTATATTCCCATCCCTGATCATATACTCTAGAGAGTGGGGGATCAAAATACATTGTAAAGACTAAGACATCTAATTGTTCATTGGAGGAGGAAGAGCAAGAGAAGAAGAAGAAGAAGAAGAAGAAGAAGAAGAAGAAGAAGAAGAAGAAGAAGAAGAAGAAGAAGGAGAAGAAGAAGAAGAAGAAGAAGAAGAAGAAGAAGAAGAAGAAGAATGATGATTAATATGAGGAGTTTCCTTACTATTATATATATTAAGCAAACTATGTGTCTTATCTGAAAAGTGACCCTATAGTACTTTACCAGTTATTTTTTTCCATATTCATTTGATTGTTTATAGACACTTGGGGGAGTGGGACACATCTTTTTCTGATTTTAGGAAGTTGCACCCATTCACTCTCCCTCTCACAACTTGGAAAGTCTCTAATCTTTTCTTCAATTGGAAGACAGATTACCTTATTTTGCATCCTGGTTAATTGTTTTCTTTTAATCAATTGTTCTTATTTGATTAACTGTTTTTAATGTATAAAGATCTGGCTCCCCCTTTATTTGGCACCCAGTGCGGAGGCTGAGGAGACCTGGTTACTTGAACCTTTGTTTCCTCAGTCATTTCATCTTTCATCTGCAACAAAAGTAACATGAACTACGCTGAAGTGGATTGGTTTAGAACCCAAGACTTCCCCTCGTAAATAATTCAGGTGTGATTCTTGTTTTTCTTTGGGTCTATTTCGACTTCTTCTAATTCTTTGGAATGTTATTTCATGCATCATACTATTTTTCTAATTTTCAAATTTCAGTGTGTGTTTATAGATATGTATGAATGTATGTATGCGTTATCACTGCCATTATTCACAAACATTACAGTCCCATTTGGTGTTAATTCCACTATCATTTAGTTAGACTAGTATTCTCCACTCTGATCTCTATTTAAAAGGTTCGTAATAAGTTTAAAGGAGAATCCAGCATGCAAATGCAATGCATCCAGTAATAAGAATCCTGACCTTGAAAAAAACAGACTACAAGGAAAACGAAAAGAAAAAAAAATACCTCAGTGAGTAAGAAGAGATCAGCCTAGGTGGCTAGGTGGAGCAATGAGTAAAGTGTCGGTCCCGGAGCCAGAAGGACCTGAGTTCGGTTCCGGCCTCAGCCACTTAACACACACAAACAAAAACCTAGCTGTGTAACCTTGGGCAAGTTACTTAACCCCAATTGCCCTCCAAAAAGCAAAAAAAAAAGAAGAGATCAGCCATTAGCAGGATTCCTGATGCACAAACAGGGTCAGGAGAACCTGAATGTGCTCCGAGGGATGAATCACCACTATGGATCTCTAAGTAGCAAGGATAGGGCCTATGTTGGTATATATCAATATCACTATGGATCACTAATTAGCAAGGATTGGGGCTGTGTTGGTATACATCAGTATGTGTATACGGACAGGTTAATGACTGGACCATGATTCACTAACTATAGGGAACTCCAAAGTGAGAAAATTCCTCCTACCAATGGCAGTTTGCATATTCTCTGTCACTTTCAAAGAGTTGACTAAATCACTGAGAGTTTAAGTGACTTACCCAGGGTCACACAGACAATATATGTTTCAGAGGAAGGATTTTACCGACATATTCCTGTCTTTGATGCTAGTATTTTGTCCAGTATACCGCACTTATTATCTTACAGTTATATAATAAGGTAAATAATAAAAGAGGGACTGATGATTGAGTAACATTTACAAAGGAACTTGTTGTTGTTAGTCATTTTCATTCATGTCTGACTCATAGTGACCTTTTTGAGTTTTCTTGGCAAACATACCAAAGTAGCTGGCCATGTCCTTCTCCAGTTCATTTCACAGATGAGGAAATTGAGGTAAACAGGATTAGATGATTTTCTCAGGGTCACATAGCTAGTGGGTGTCCAAGGTTGAATTTGAATTCAAGTCAAGAACTCAAAGGAGGTATGTTTGTGTAAGTGAGAAAGAGAGATGTGGCTTAATGAACTGCATACCCAGTAGGTGAGTTAGAATCCATCTAATTCAACACTGAAATTTTATCCATGTAGTTATTTTTCAGTAGTCACAGGAGTCAATAAAGACCTAAGAATGCTGTGTGTCTCTAAAATTACTCTGTTAGTCTGGATCTCCTTGCAGTACATGGTAAAGCAGAGACCATAATGGATACAGGGATGCTTGAGAAAGTGTGATTATTTAAGTGTATTAAACACTTGGTTCAATATGTCAGTATCACTGACCCTTACTACACTTTTCTTATTATCTTCTGTCACCTGGTTCTTTGAATCCATTTAATTTTCAATTTCCTAAAAATGGCCAAATTGCCTATGTGCAAGAGGTGACTTAAGGCAAATCTTTCAGTACTTGTATCATTGAGAGCAGAGGTTATTTGGTCAGTGATAGAGTGAAAGATAACAGATATACTGGTAACCCCTCAAAATGTAAAAAGACCTAGAACAGGGGTGCTTAAACTTTTCTGTACAATTGACTCCTTTGGAAGTCTAATGATGCTTGTGGACCACTTCTTAGAATATTGTCTTTATACTCATAAAAGAAGATGAATAAATATACTTTCAAAGGCAACTAATTTTATTAAAATATAGTTGTGAAAAATAATTATTTTAAAAACAATGTTCATGGGTCTAGGGTTTAAAATTCCTAATGTAGAGGATGATCTAGAAACTCAACAAATCCTCTGTGAAAGACCTTTTAGAGAAATTGAACAAAAATTATGCAGTCTAAGAAGATTAGCTTCTAACTTGAATCAACCTGAAGATGGTTTGCATTAAGAATCAATGGAGGAGGGGGCAGAGCCAAGATGGGGGAGTAGAAACAGCTCATCCAAGCCACACTGCCCCAAGATTCCCCCCAAACTATGTAAAAGGGGACTCCAAACAACTTCTGGAGCCCCAGCACCCACAGAATGACACAGAGAAGCTAACAGGGGTGCTTCTGTCCCAAATGTTGGGGTCTTCACAACTTCTGGAGGTATTAGTTGGGTGGCCTCTGTGAAACTTCCACACACTCTGGCAAGCTGGATACCCACCCCAAGACCTCCACCCTAGACCACAATCCAGATCCAGGGAGGTTAAAGCAAGAGAGATTACCCCCCAAGACTGATCGCTGGATCTCCCTACAGTCAGCAAGCCAGGAGCTGAAGCTGCAACTGAAGCTGCAAAATGGTGTCTGTGCTGTGTCTCCTCAACAACTTCTTGCCCCCAGGGGAAGAAGCTGATGCATTCCCCAAATACCGGTCCCAAAGTCCATAGGGCACTAACCTCTCACTTTGTCCTAGGCATATCTGTGTTGATAATTCTGGAATCGCCACAGCTGCTGGTGTTCTGGGGTCCCTCCAGCCAGCTGCTGGCCTGGCCACCCTGTGGCTAAAACTGCACCCTACTTGAGCCTGGGCTCTGCTCCCAGAGTGCTGCACTGGCCGTTCCCTGACGGGCTCCTGGGCTGTCCTCAGTGTGAGGTTAGCTTCTCTGTATTGTTCTGTGGGTGCTGGAGCTCCAGAAGTTGTTCAGAGTCCCTTTTTACATGATTTTGTAGTGGTGTGGGAGAAAGCACCTTGGAAGGGCTGTTTCTACTCCACCATTTTCTCTCCACCGCCTAGCCTCAGTTTTCTTATCCATAAAATGACGACAATTATAACTCTAGCACCCTACATCATACGACTTTTATAAGACTCACATTACATAAGGCATGTGAAGTGCAACATAAATACAAAATTATCCATGATGAAAGGGCTCTTCCTCTGGACTCATGTCAACCATATTTATTCCTAGGGAAAAAAAGCCCAACCCCAAAGGGACAGAATTAGTCTTCTCTCCCACCCCCACTATATGGAATATTATTTCAATCCTGAAATGCTGAAGAAAAATGTCTTTAACAAGCTTAGGTATATGCTGTGTTTAGAGTTTCCCATATAAGGGATTAGCAGGATCCTTCATAGGAAGGTTGTTCAGCAAGCAAAAAAGATATCAGACAGAGCAGCTATTATTTCCTCTCCACAAAAGAAAGGTTTAAAACACAAAAGATTCATGAACACACATTTCAAATGAAAAACAACCTATCACTCCTATTAGAGCCATTTAGGAGTAAAGACAGCTTTGTAAGTGGATATTTTGGAATCACTATATAAGTACCTTACAAGTTCAAATCTGCCATCTAGCCAGACATAGCTCTTTAGACATTTCAGAGAGATTCCCTCCTTTATATCCCTAGCCCCATCTGGACATTGAAGGAGAGTAGGCAATAGTTGTGTCCCAATCAATAGATCTCTTCCAAAAAGACCAGATGCTGTCTCTCCATCTTTATAGGTTACAGAATGAGTTAATCTTCTTAGAATAATTGCTAATTATCTTCGACACACCCCGAGCCCCTAGCACAGAAAGCAAGAGACTGACTCAAGGCCTTAGATTTCATATGTCTACCAAAAGTAGTTTGAACATATGCCTAGGTCTTTGGGAAGTACCCCATTCTACACCAATTGTTATTAATGGAATAATTCAAATGTGTTTATTTAAATGATGTTATGTTAAACTTCTTTCTAACCATTTAATAGGCAACCTGACTAATGCCAGAAGAGTCCCTTCTGTAACCATGAAGATAAATTTGTGATTGTTAAAATCAGAAAAGTAATAAAACAGAGAGATGAGTGATTGCAAAAAGTGTATGTCATTGTCTTGGAGGAGATATATCACAAAGTCCAACTAAAAGAAAAATTCCCTATAGGTTGTAAAGTTCTTTCAATGCTCTTTTGTATAAATGACACTATGCTGATTGCATCAAGCCCTGAGACTTCTGGAGTTTGAAAAGTACTGATTGCTCAGACTGTGATGGGCACTTGGATGATCTGGAGAACTTGAGAAAGAGCTGGACCCAGAAATGAACAAAGGGAAGTAAGGTGACTGTATTGCATTTGAGAAATAACAATGCCATTGTTCAAATATTCTTTTAATTACTACTAAATTCTCCCTGAAATAAAGACCCGACTTCTCACTGTTGCTATTCATCTGGAGGTGGTGTGTAGAGAGATTTGAGTGATTAAACATCCCAGTAGCCAAATAACAGAAGCAGAGGATAACTCAAAGGGCAACAAAGAGGTTTATTTCCTACAAATAAAGAAATATAAATGAAAAGCAGAGCAAAGGATATCATCAAAGAAATATAAAAGTAAAGGGTAAATTATGGACAGCCCAGATTTTCCCAAGGTAACCTTCTGATATCAAGGGAAAGTGAGGAAGTTAAACTCATAGGAAAATATGGAAAAAAAATCCCATGGAATGGTCTGGTATAAATAAGTGGTGATGGGCATCATTAGTGGGAATTGGTGCTTCATTAAAGTTATAGATCCATTTGACTATTGTTTATAGTCCCTAGATTTGGGGGGACAGTGTGTGCCAAGCACATTACTCAGGGCCTTAGCATATTTCTGTACTGCTGTAAAAGTGATAAGTGTTCATTAAGTGTTTGTTGAATATTTAATTAATTTTAGAAAATTAAAATGGAGGGGTTACACACAATAACTACTGAAAATAACTTTATAGACGAAGTGTAAGTGCAGAATTTGTGGTGACATCTGGTTTTCATTTTCATATTTTTACTTTCCTGAGAACTGAGCTGTTAACCTTTCCAAATTCTGAAGTATAACCCTAGGCAAATCTAACTGAACTCTTTCTCCAAGACAATTAATGTCCAATTTGAAGGTGGTTTTGTTATAACCCTTTGGTTTAGGGGATTTTAACTTCTGCCAAAGGCATGTTACAAACCTACTGCTGTCTGTCTGCACTGGTATTCACCACATCCCAGCATGGAAAAATATTTGATAAATTCACTCACAGAATAACCCATTGTGGTACTGAGCAATGCTTGGAATATTGATTTCCTAATAGGATTTCAAGGTAACCAGAGGTTTCCAGATAAAATGTTAATTACATGGAAAATATCTACCAATTGGGATCAAAGAAGGCATCTTCTTAATAATGAAACTGCCCACTATCTCTTGAATCAGCTCATTGTAAAGAATAATGAGGTCATTAGGATATAGCTCATCAGATGAAGGGAATCCAGAGAAAGCTGGAGAGTAGAGCCAGTAGAGCACAGTAGGATATAAAAAGAAACAGGTGCCGCACGATATATGAAAATTCAAAGAATTCTTGCCAAGCTTGATCTCTTTTTGCTTAGCCCTCACCAGTAGGAAAACTCATTTTTATATTGTGCATGATCATATTTATCTTTGTGATTTAATAAAGCCTTATTGACAACAATATTGGGAAATAGGTATTATAAGTAGGAGTGTTGTTATTGTTATTATTAAAAATTTAAAGTGTGGGACTTCAGTTGAACCCTGAAGAAAATAAAGAACTTGATGAGACAGATGTGAAGAATTCCAGTGAAGGGTTGATGGCAAGAAATAAAAATTCACATATAGAGAGAAGTAATTTCCCCATAGTCATACAACTAGCTGTTTTTAAAAGCCAAATCCTAGCATCCTGACTTCCTCACCACCCAATGACCTTTCCATTACTTTTTCATTAGCTTGCCCTCCAAATCTCAGTAATATTGTCTTCTGGTCCTCTTTTCTCCCCATCTCTCACACATTCTGTGGGGATATATATCAAGTCAACAAATATTTATTAAGCAATCAACTAGCAAGCAAGAAACTATGCTAAGCTTTGAAGATACAAAGAAAGACAAAAGATAGTTCTGCTCTCAGAGAATGAGAAAAAAAAAACAAAAGTATTTTTTTTTTATTTTTGATGGATTAGAAACCAAGTGGTCCCCATATCATAAAAAGGTCAGCTAAAGTAGACATAGAATCAGGATGAAGGTTAAAATACAAAATGAAGGTTAAAATGCAAAAATAAAATGTAATTTTGGAAAAAATAAAGGAACCCTATACAAATTCATGATTTTCTACTCTTATTACAATATGAATGATGATATCAGGGTCTCTTTGGCAAAGAAAAAAAAAGACTACATCAACACAGATATAAAGGACAATGAGAAGAATGGCAGTCATGGCCCTTTCTCTGCTATTCTTCGACATAATTCTAGAAATGCCAGAAATATTGAAAATAAAAGAGATAGAAGCTAAAAGTAACCAAAGAGGAGTCAAAACTGTCTTTATTTACTGAGGACACCATGACTTCTTTTGAAAATCTTAAAGAATCAACAAAGAAACTCCTTGAGACAATAGTTTCTATCTAATAACAAGATATTTAAAAAAAAAAAAAAAACCTCGTAATCATACACACAAAAAGCATGATTCTTTTTTTCATATCCAGGGATACTGACTGCCCACAAAGGGGGCTTCCTTGAAAAGCTAGGGCTTTTAGTAGTTTGTCTTAATTCTTATCTGTTTGTGGAAGTGGTTATTTCCATGGATATTATTTTAGTCTTTGGGTATATTGTTTTCCTTGCCCTGCTTACTACACATTTTATCTGTTTAAATGACTCAACAATGGTTCATTGCTGTAAGAGCTCTATCTCTAACTCCCTTGTGTGTTTTTCAGTGAGTTAGTACTACGGCTTGATAAGACTTTGTCCCAGATTCCCCAGTATCACTAGTGGGGCAGAGAATACATTCCATGCCTGAGTCAGGCTGCTCCCTTACCCAACCCAGACATCTTCCTCTGAATTCTCTAACTGGGCCATCTTCTTTCCCAAGTCTACCTTATCCCAAGGATTAAAGAAGGGGGCAACATAAGCTCTCCTATTTAGAGAAAGCCTGAGGTTTCTGAGGGATATCCTATCACATTTTGTTCTTGATTGTACCCAGGGTAGGCTGTATTCTGCATCATTTTCTAGATTAATTTATCCTGGGAATAAGATTCCTAGTTAATGGCTCTAAATATAGGGCAGTATCCTACTCTACAAAATAGGCCCTAATCAATGTGTGTCCTTTGGGTGACTTTGAACGTATTTAACAAGGCTGAAAATTATTTTATAAAAGGCACCAATATTGATCTTTATTCTCTACTCCAAATCCCAGAGCACCTATTAAAAAGTCATTCAGTCTATGAATGTACTAAAAGCATAACTACACTTTGCATTAAGTTTTCCTTCCAATGTTTTTATTATGATTTAGTTATTCTTGTTTGTCCTGCTCTCAGGGCAAGTGATTTGATCTCAGTATTTTCAGTTAAATTGAATTTTGTGATAGATCACAAAAACTGGGAATGCATGCTGCTTTACCTACTAATAAGAATATTGCATCTAGCCATAGAGACAGCAACAAAGGATTGCAGAAACCATATAATCTATAACCATATAATCTAGCATCTTCATTTTACAGGTGATGAAACAAAGACCCAGAGAAGTTGTGTGTCTGTAGTCAGACTGGTAGTAAGTGACGAAGGCAGAATTTAAATGCAGTTCTTCTGACTCCAGAACCAGTGTTCTTTATATAGTATAGTGGGAATACTACTGAAATAAAAGTCCGAAGACTTCTCTAATCTTTCCTTAGTCACTAACTAGTGACTTAAACAAATCATTTAACTTTTCTGGGTTTTTTCTCTTCTATTTTCCCATCTGTAAAAATAGTAGATTAAAGGTGATTTTTCAGTTCCCTTTTCGTTTTAGTGTCCTATGATGCTAATTTTTCTAAAACTAACTCCCAAATTTAGAGAGGTTTTCAAAAATATCAAAACTGCATCATAAGAAAAGGATGCTTCCTCAAAAGTGAATTTTAAAGGTCATGAAAACTCTCCTCTTTAAAGCAACAAACCTTTATTTTAAAAATTTTAATTATTTGAGTGGAAGTTTTGTAATAACCATTAAAACTGTATTCCCCTCTTCTTAAATAGAATATTTGGAACATCAGTTGATATTTTCATGATATTCAAGTTATTTGTTGAACACTGATAAAATATTTTATCAATTTCATGTTTAAGTATAGACATTTGCATCTTTTTATTCACAAGATTACAAACTGCTTTCCAAAAGAGTTAAGTAACCCATAACCCCATCAATAGTGCTTTAGTATACCTATCTTTCCCTCTCCAACATAGACTTTTCACATATTTTGTCCTTTCTGAAAATTTGCTGGCATTAAGGTGAAACCCAAATTTCTACTTCCTTTATCATTGATTGCATGCTAATTTTTTATCAGCATTGAAAGATCAGTAACAACATTACTGGACTCTGTATATGACATCATAGGGAAATAAGATGTTGGATTAAAGTAAACAATAGTGATAAAGAAAACTCTCATGGGTGAAAATACCTGCTACTGATGAAGGCTGGTTATTTGCCTATAATTTATCATCTTTGACAGTTGCCTCTGGTTCCAAGATGTCATATGACTTACACATGGTCAAAGAGTTACTAAGTCAGAGGCAAGACCTGAGCCCAGGTCTTTCTGACTCTAAGGCTGACCATTATCCACTATGCCAAACTGCCTTCCAAAGCAAACATTAACGATGATCAAACACATAAAATTTTCATAACTGTATTTTGTTTCTTACAAGATATATCATCAAAAAATTAATCAGATATAATTTTACTTCTCACTGGACTGGAAGTCAGGAGACATGATTTCTTGTCTCAGTTCTCTCACTAAATTATTTTAATTTGGGCAACTTTTAGTGTCCTTATTTACTGTAAAATTAAGATAGGGTCTTCAAATTTCCTTCAAATCAGTTTAATCTGATTCAAAATGGATTTATCAAGTATGTACTATATGTCCATCATTGTCCTAGATCCTAAGGCTGCAAAGACAAAATAAAGCAATTACAGCCTTCAAGAAGTTTACATTCTATCAAGCTGGAAAACGGGCAGAGAAAATTAAATTTGAAATGTATACAAAGTGACTTCTGATGGGAGAGAACTTACTACATTTTCTGATTCTGCATATTATCATATATTCTCTTTCTTGTCAAAAGGTATTCTCGAGGCTATTAACTCATTTCTCATTTTTAATTTTCACTAGAGGAATTTTCATGAGTAATTTTGAATGAAATTTAAATGAAATATCCCTAGGCACTTAGAGGCTTTTTCATTATTAAGGAAAATATGGTTAAGGAAGATTGATCTGCATTAAATTTTCATTGATGTGACTGGCTAATTTTTCTCTTATAGAAATACTCTATTTTTCACAGGTGGATGTGCTATATTACAGTGAATTTAGAAAGGAAACAATAATTTTGAAGGAAGTCAATTCTACTAACAACCTATTGTGTTCCAGGCTGGGCTGCTAAGTGCAATGAAGTTATCATTGCTTACTATTTGAAAAAATGTGGCCTTCTATAGTGACATTTTTTAATCAAAATATATCATTATATGTTTGGGAGGGAAAAGACTAGGCCTCTATTATTCTTGTATTTCTAAGTAAAAAAAGCATAAACCATTTAATTGAAACAATTATACCTCAGCATCTTCCTAAATGTGTGAACTTCTGTCTCTCTGTGCCCGAATAGACCATTGCCTAGCTAAATAAAACACCTTAAAAAGAGATTTGAGTCATTTCACAATCACTTTGACAAAGTAACATTCAGAGAAATATGCAATGAAAGCATTTTTACTAAAGCACTAGAAGTATTCTAGGTCCTGGAGATATAAAGAAAAAAAATCAAATCATCCTTACCTTCAAGAAGCTTGCATTTTACTTGGCCAGGGGAAGGAGAGAGGGGTGTGGTAGGAGGACAGAGAAGTAGCCCACATGTACATAGCTAAATATTTACCAAGTGAAAGGGAAGACAAAGCAATGTGGGGAGAGACTAGTAGCAAGAGGGTAGGAATGAGAAATGGTTTATATAGGTAGAACCTCTTCCAAACCTTGCAGGGAACCAGAGACAGAAGTGAGGAGGAGAGTGTTCCAGGCAGATGGAATATTCTGGGTAAGGCCATATAGGTGGGAAATAGAATATATCTCTCTTTGTCCATCAATTTATCATTCCTTTTCCATTTTGAAAGACACAAGATTTGTCAAATTTGCTAGCCTAGCAAGAGCATGGCTGATGCCCACACAGTCACCTTCAGTCAAACCTTGTTATGAGAGTGACTAAGGAACTTCATACTTTGTTGTCAGGTTGTTGGAAACACCATCAATTTAGTCACAGACTGATCCTTTATACCGTGTGTGTGTGTGTGTGTGTGTGTGTGTGTGTGTGTGTGTGTGTGTGTGAGAGAGAGAGAGAGAGAGAGAGCGCACAATACATAGATGTATATGTGTAAATATTTGTATATACATATATGTGTATATATACATACACATGTATATACATACACACATATATACCTGTACATGCATATAACAGAATGTGTTAAAAGAAATAGCCATAAAAAGTGCTCTAAGAACACTTTGATCAGGTAAAGAATACGTTTAACTCAATCCCCTCTTCCTGTCCTAGGAAGGCTGTCAGTCTTCATGATGGTCCTCTAGTTATTCAGGATTTTCCCCTGGCCCCTTATCTCACCAGTCAGAACGGGGGCTGGTGAACTGTGTGACTGCATGCTTCAGAACTGGGAGAAGTATGGCAGCTGAGATGTGCAGGACAGAGTTGTCCTGTAACCTACTGGTTTCGTCCCTGGCTTTCTCAGGACAACCATAACTCCACTAGATATCCCTTCTCTGTGCTCCACCCCCACTCCAGTGGTCTACTGCTGGTCTAAGAAGAACCCTGTGTGACAAAGGAAGGTTAGACTGTGAAAGGGAATGTGAGAGGGCTCCTGGTGAGATTAGACTTTCTTCTACTCATTACTTTCCCATACATAATATCTGTATTTATTATAAAGTTAAGGTTGACACTGAACTCCCCCAAACTACTTAGGCTGTTAGGCTGTAGGAATTTATGAGTACAAATTTTCCATGCTGCCAAAGGGAAATGAAGCACTTTGGTGCTTTGGTGCTTAAGAGAAGATTTTTATTTTACATGAGGAACATTCAGTGCCTTGGGCCTGGTTAATGGCCCATTGATCTATGGCAGGCTGCATGTATAATACAACAATAATGTACCCCAGAATGCACTGCTCCTCCTGCAGGTAAATTACCAAGTATAGATAGCTATTTCAGTGTGAGAGTTTCCAGAAGACCCCTCTAGATACTGTGAGATTCATGAAGTGTTAGTGGAAATCTCTTTCTATAATGAAAAGGAAACAAGGGCAGAGATTTAGGAACTGGGGATGTGTGTTGGAAAGATTAATTATAAGCATTCCAGCATTCCTCATGCTTCTCTCTCCCCACCTCACTCCTCTCCCTTTCCATGCACATCTCCAAATATGCTATTTCCTAGATATTCTGCTGGGTCATCTGCCCTTTGAAGAATTCTAGCAGGACCTCACAGTTGTGTTGGGTGGGATACTTATCCAAGTCCAGCTTTTCACCAATTCTTATGGATACAATGGAAAGTTTTCAGGATTTGGAGTCAAGATCTAGGTTTGAAGCCCACTTTTCCTACTAACTACCTGTGTGACTTTGAGAATTTCTTAATCTCTGGACCTCAGTTTCCTCATCTGTAAAATGGGGGTGGCATATCATATGGCCTATGGGGTCCCATCAAGCTCTTAATCTGGGATCCTATGATCAATTTGCTTCCTATAGACTATTTTTATTCATATGTATAGCCAGGACAGTACGTTTGAGATATTTTTACAACATCGAGAGTATTAGACTATGTTATTAAATTTCATTTACAGAAAGGGGAGAGTACTTAGAGGGTTGGGGTGAATAAAAAGGAGAAGGAGAATTTTCTGGGTTTTCTAAGCAAGAGACTTTTAAGCAGCCCTTTAGCTTTCAGGAGGGATATTACATAGTTAGAGTTGACAGGAAAACATACTGTCACTTCATTTTTGGAAAAGTCAGCAAAACCATCATAACCACTCAGGCTCTTGGAAACAAATTGATGTTTTGTCTTCCTCTGTCTTCATCTATTATGGTAATACCTTAAGATCGGGTGCATTTAGGCATCTACTCAGTGAATCTCAGATGAATCTACCAATGAATGTATCAAAGACATCTTAACCTGTCTTGTTGCAAACTAGTTATAATCATAATTATAATGGCTAGGGACATTGTGAAGAATTAATGGGGGACAGTCAATTATGATCAACGTGTTCATGACCAATCAACAGCATTCTCCAGGGCCCACTGTATACAATACATTAGGGACAATTATTATTGTTAATGTTGTTGTTAAACCATATTAGTAATCAGTAAAATAACATGGTCATTTATTCATCAGATAATGCTTATACAGTGCCCCCAACATCTTTTAATAATTAAAAAGCATGCTGATTTTTGGGGGGATACTCCATATAACACTTTAGGTTTAACATTTTGATCCTCAAAAAAATTCCTCTAAGCTGTGTAGGGTAGTATGGTACATAGAGAGCTAGCCTCAGAGCCAAGAAGATTTGAATTTAAATCCCTCATCTGACAAGTATTTGTTATATAACCCTGGGTAGGTCACTCAAAAGTTATAGAGAAGGTATTGACTTGTACATGTCAAGAAAATTTCCTCACCAGGGAAATCCCTATACCAGTGAAATTATATGTCCAGTCCCCATCTTTAATCTATATTGCTCAAAAGGGGACTGTAAGTCTAAATGATAATAAGGACTCAAATAATATCAACAAAACGTGATGAAGTTGTTATTTACGGATAAGGAAACTGTGGCCCAGAGATGCAATGATTTGTACGTAGTCAAGTAGCTAATAAGTATGAGAATAGAGAGTTAAAGGCAGGTCTTCTAATTTCACGACAGCACTTTTTTTTCCACCAACCCATTATGGCCCTTACATTAAACCTGATTTTCCCATAAAATAGTTGGCTAGTTACATTTCTGATGCTAAAATTTTTAAATGTAATTATATAAAAGGTAGACAAATGGGACTGCATTTGGATTTTGCCTATGAGTTTTCTAACATATGGAACTCCTAATGACTTTCAAATACTTTTCATGTGTCACAAAATATTGCACTTCTTTTGATTTTTTCAATCATTAAATGATTTTAAAAACATTCTTAGCTCATGGCCCATATAAAAACAGGCAACAAGTTGTAGTTTACTGACCCTTACTATAAGACTATATGTCATACAGCAGGAGACAATTTCATTGGTGAGGGAAGATTCCTCATTGGGAGTTCCCTACATCAATAAAATCACAGATCTGGTCCAAAGAACAAGATTTGAACCAAGATCTTCCTGATTTCACGTGAAGAACTTGATCTGCTCTACTCTGCCTCTATTGACAATTATTAGTATATGCAAAAGTGTATTCACATATTAGGTATTAGTCTCCTGTGTGTTCTGCTAAGTAAGATCCTCATGCCTTTTTAGGTGTTAGTAACATAATAGTAATTTTTTTTATGTCCAGATTCTTTCACTGATTAAAGGTTTCCTGATTTGGTCAGCTTCCTAGTAGGTGAAAGTAAATATATAGATCTTTGGACCATTAGAAAAGTCATTGTGATGGTGCTGGTGATAAACCCCAAAGGTTGCATATTCCAGCTGATGGAAACAGGGAAGTCAATATACCTATGTCCTCTTTGAATAAATTAAAGTATGGCTATTTTCTCAAAAGATTAGATTTCACTTACATTTTTGCTGAAAGTCTAGTTCTTTCCATAAACCTGTTCCTTACAAAAGACAAAAGTTTTGCAAATCTTAATACAGGTAAGGTGTTGTCTGTTTTTATCCAAACTTCCCCATTGAAGACCTAAATACACACACACACACACACACACACACACACACACACACACACACACACACACACACACACGATGTGCTGCATTTAGCACTGAACAGCCTTTCTGTCTGAATCATTACTGAGTTCCATCTTTGTATAATTTCATGTGTCATATTCCCATAAAGTGTCAAGAAATTGAAATAATTCCCATAAATAAATTTAATTCCATTCTCTAGGATCATGTTATAATTTAAGATAAAAGACACTTTGTGTTTTTTAAAAATGGTATATTACTTTACAGAAAGTAATTTTTATCTGTTTCCTCCTCCATAGAAGATTAATGGCCTAGGAGAATTTTATCTTGAATTAAATGGTGCAGAATTTAAAATATAAGGCAGTCTGGATGAAATGTGGTTTTTGAAGTAGAGAGAGATTCTACATGCTTCTTAAACAATTCTGGGCAAATGAAGAACTTTGATTTATAAAGAGGGCGGATTAATTTATGGACATGAGTTTCTCATAACAGCTGCACCAACAACTTCAAAAAGATTCACACCTGGATGTTTCCAATATGCCTTCTCTCAAGAAGCTTATACAGATGGCAAAATAGAGAAATCCATTTCTTGCTTCCTGTCTGGCAGAAATTATTATTCCCTCTGAGTATTAGGTAAAGTACAGACAGATGACAAATTTGGCTAAGGCATCACACCCCCGGCCCATCTGCCCCAATCGCTCCATATTCTTGGGTCTCCCCACCTATCCAAGTACCTTAGGGCACTGCCACAAGTGCTCTCTATGTTTGCCAGTCCTCCCTTCCAGCACCCGGAGGGAGCATCTGTCCTCAGCTGCTGCTTTTGAGAGTCTCATTCATATCATGAGCTCATGTCTTATTTTATGTGTGTGCTAGATACAAGTTCAGCAAGGCATGGGTTAGAGTTGTTTTCTTTTTTCCCTTGATTTGGGATCCATGTTGCCTCCTACCATTCATTGCTCTCTGCTTTGCTTCACTGAGAGGCTCACATTTTCAATGAACCAATCCATCTGTTCTTCAACATTTTTTTCTATTTGGGTCCGTCTTTGTGCTAGCCAGTCTATGAGATTTCAGATAATATAGACAAAGCCTCACAATCGGTTTTATGGTGGATCTACAATTGGTGGATAAACCAGTTCAGCAGACAAAATCCTTCAGGGTCATGATATATTTAATTTCCCTGACACACCCAGCTACAGGCCCCACTTTGGCCAAGTTTAAAGAAATGAAGTCACTCGAGTGGATAGCTAAATTTGAATCCAGACTCAAAACCATGGTTTAGCTGCTGCCTCATCCTGGAACTTCCCTTAGCATCTAGGTCCTCCTTACCTTGGAAAAATCCCTCCCTCTATTTGGCTTTCTTACCCTCTGCTAGATCAGCCCTCTTCACTCATTTGTGAGTTCTTTATAGAACTTCCGTTAGTTTTTCATGAAGCCTCTCTTTTATGGAGTGGCCCATCCCAGGAAATCTTTGTTTTCCTCCCAACTCTAGTCTTGAATTTCTAGACTCCAAAACCATGCCCCATTCCTTCATTACCCATGATGTTTTTCATCTCTCTGACATGTGTTGTCTTCTCCAATAGAAGGCAAGTTCCTTGAGAGGAGGCATCATCTTTCTTTTTTACTTCTATTTACATCTCCCTGCTTAGCACAATGCTTGGCATATAGTAATCACTTAATAATTATTTGTTTCCTTCCTTCCAATATAGGGCAAGCAAACTCCAACAATCTTCAAATATTCCAATCAAAAGCATGTCAGATAAAGCTAAACTTGGGTGGAGGAAATTCATAGGTTAGTATAGGGATTGCATTTGATTTTGTTTTGATATTCCCAGCACCTAACACAGTGCTTGGCCCAGAATAAGTCCTTTATATATGCATTTTCACTCATTCATCTAGTCAGTCTGTCTAAGGGGGTGTTTGCCTATGTATATCCTTCTTCTATAATGACCCAATGCAACAATCCTGCACCATTATGTAGCAATACATATAAATGTCTTTGAAGAATAAAAACTATGTGGCAAAGGAACAGGTTGACTTCAACTGAATAGAAATGGTGGCTCCTGCTAAATCTATCATCTGATGATGAGTAGAAGCAATTTCCCTCTATGTAAAAAAAAATCCAAATGAGTTTTAGTAATAAATGAGTTTAAACCATTGTTTCTTTCTTTCTTTTTTTTTTTTTTTGAAAGCAATTGGGGTTAAGTAACTTGCTCAAGGTTACATGGCTAGTCATTATTTTTGTGTGGGCGCTCATTTTCTGAGGCCGGATTAGATCCCAGGTTATCCCCACTCTGAGGCTGGTGCTTTTACTCACTTCGCCACCTAGCTGCCCCCAAACCATTGTTTCTAATGTCATATACTAATGACATATACTTTACTCATCCAAGAGCTCTTCTTTACAGTTTAGTTTTCAAGTTACCATATTTTACTAATCTGTGACTAAGCCTAGTAAAAACAGATCAGCTGCTAAGGAAGGTAAAAGCAGGAAGTGACAGGATTACAATAGATTTAAAACTAAAAGGGATATTAAAGACTATCTAGTTTGACCCCCCCCCCATTTTTTCCAGTTTAGTAAAGGCTCCCAAAGTGAAATGACTTACCCAAGTGCACATAAGTATTAAGTGACAGATTCAGGATTGGAACCCAGGTCTTCTGAATCCCAGATCCATTGCTCTTTCCATTGAACCAGATTTGGAAGTTTTTACATTCAGACTGACACATTTGGCATAACAAATTCAAAGGCATTGACTGAGTAAATGTCTCTTTTGGTTGACTAACCAGTCAACCTATGTCCCTAGTAATGTGTTCATATATCACTACTACTCCCCCATACTAACTTCCTTGATTGTCCCTCAGTATAGCACCCCTCCAAATCTCCAAATTCATCTCAAGAGGAACCCAAAAGACTTTCCTCGATGTTCTTGACCCAGACAAGGACAATACTTTCATGCTAACCCAAATGAACTAGCCTTGTACTTTCTTAATTCTAAAGGAAACCTGGCAGGCCACAACAGGCAACAAGAACTTAAGAAGTCCTTATCACTATGCTAAACGCTGGCACTGAGAACAAAAAATCATCAAGTTGCTTCAGATTGGGAGTAGCTGCTAAGCTGCTTGAGGGGCCTAGGAGAAACCTCACTGAGATAAGAATCATACGCATTTCATCAGATAGATTGATTTAGAGTGTATTGTCATTCCTGTGGTTTACTAAATGATTTTAATGAAAATAATACTTTTCATTTATGGACCCCTTTGTTTTGCCCATAAACTACTTTTGAATTCACGGGAACCAGTTCTTCACTCTGCCCTTCTGGGCACTTTTCAATCTGGAGTTCTAGTTTTCTCCAATGTGATAGAATCCTACATTCTGCTGAAGAGATTCTGTTAGGAAGGATCATCAAATTGTAGACTTAGAGGCCATCTCATTTAGCCCATCATTTGAGAAATAAGTGATATGGTGAAGTGATTTGACCAATGTTGCACAATAAATGGCAGGAAAAGGATTTGAACTTAAAGCCTTTTACTCCAAGTGCAATATTTCCTCCATTATACCATTCTCTCTCTCATGGATCAAGGCTAGTAATATATGACATTTTGCTTTTTAGGGAGGTTAGATATAAATTTGAAAGGGAACACACAGGTCCACTGGCCCCACAACCTTCTAGGTGAAGAAGCAGGTTCAGATAGATTGTGAATTACCCAAGTAACAGATAATAAATACCAGTGCCAGTACTCAAAATAGATTTTCTTGACTCAGAAGGATAACCAACAAAAAGTCCATGCTTCACTAGTATCTATACAATAAAATAAGAAATAGAGAAAAAGACATAAAATATGTTAGCTAGAACTACAGTTCTTCAAGTAAAAGTGCCACAGGAGCAAGTGAAGCAGAACCATGGACAGAGTCAGAAAGAAGGCTTCCCTTCCACATCATAAGTTTCTCCATCATGGTTTCAACATATTGCAGGTCGGCATAGAAATTAAATGGGAATTTGGGAGGAGTTTTTCAGAAGCTGCAGATGACATGAGAAAGCTAGTAGACAACACAGAAAAAGTTCAGAAACTCAGATATGTGATAAAATATATGTATAGTATTGTATAATACCAACACAAGATTTATAATAAGGTACAGTAAACTCCATAAAAGAAAAAAAAATCAGCCTTCTTCTCTGGTATGGGGGGGGGGGTGTCAAAAATTTACATGTATTTCTCAGATCACAGGGACACCACGCCCCTGACCCCAGAAATATGGGAGGGATGACTGCAGAGGGATACTGAACCTTGTTCAAGTAACAGTGAGGAAAAGAGTAGGAAGTAGTGGAAAGAAGGAGGGGTAATAGTAACAGCTGCAGCAACTCAAGGTTACAAGAGACTGAGAAAGTGGTTTCCTTCCATAAAGACCATCCCTTATGGGTTTCAGATCCTAGGGAGTCTGACTTCTGTGAAAGGGCCAATGACACATTTGGTTACACCATTTTACACCCAGAATACCCCATACTCATATGATGATTGTCTTGTTTCTAAGATCTTTATTGTTGTTGGTGGTATTGTTGAATTATTTATATAGTTTTATGCATACTTGTACTGTTATTTTCATTCTTTTCTCATTCAATACTACTTCATATATCTTCAATGGCAGTAGGAAAGGTTTTGATACCCTTCTATCAGAATAAGGTAAATGAAATTTTAAAAATAAATTTCAAACAAGTTAAAAATACAAAGAAATTGGATTTGATAACTACGTGGAGATATTACTGGAAAAATGTTAATTTTTTTTTCTCCAAACATATCTGAAATATTCACAAAAATATATCATTTTGGTCACACAGGATTTAGAAAAGAGGATTTTGTACATACCATATTTGTAAACCATAATACCAAAAAAAAGACAATCAATTCATGTTGAAAAGGTACAAAATTACATGGAAATTTAAGGATGGTTTGTTTAGCTAAAATTAATTTATTTGAAATGAGATTACATAAAAAATAATTGTGACAGAAATGTCATACATAAAAATTTATGGGATGCATTCAAAGAAATATTTAGGAGAGGTAAATTTTAATGCTGAATTTACAAGGCATTAGTGAAATAAAAATGAATTGTTCATCATTTAAAGAAAACAGAATGTTAACTAAAATGAACTAAAATATGCAATGAAAACAAAAGGGATAGAGTTTGTCTATATAATAGCATATATAAATAAAATGGAATAAAAATCTAGATTTCATAAAGAATAGATTTAAATTTATAAAAATGTACATTGCTTCATGAAAAATACTCAATAGTCAAAAGGATCTGTACTCCCATTGATTCAGGAGTTCTTGTCAAAAGGGAAAACTGTATTCCATCCATGTCTACCCAATTCCATGGGACCTCTATGGGTCTCATTTTCCTTATCTATGTAAGAGAAAGCTCCATTAGATGAGCTCTCAGGTCACTTTGAACTCTAAGACTGTGATTCATTGAAAATTGAAATGATGGAACAGAAGACATTTTCAAGGGATAAAGTATTGCTACAGAAAAAGGGAGCTTTGAGGAATAGCCATATTTAAAAGGAAGGAAGAGATTGAGCCACCAAATAAGACCAAGAATGAACGATCTGATGAAGAAAAAAAAAAACAATAGTGAGGAGTACCACAGAAATCAAAGGAGGAGAGCCTATCTAAACAAGAGTGGTCAAGGGTACTACATGCTGTATAAAAGTCAAGGTTTCACAGTTTACAAAGTGATTTACAAATTTTATCTCATAATGACTTCTCCAAAACATTTAAGGTAGATAGTTTAATCATTATTAACCCAGCCCCCAATAATGTTCATCATTATCAACCAGGGGCTGTTAAATGACCATTTCTTTGCTATTGATATGGGGAAGAACCGTACTTTTAAAACAGTGCATATTAATTCAACTCCTCATGTATCCCAATTATTATTTGAGTATACTTTGGTCTTTCTCACTCAAGTAATTTAATAAGATGAAGTAAAATAAATGTCTCACTCCTGCTTTGATATCATTCTCTCAGGGTTATCAGTCTGGTATTGGACTACATTATATTCCATCAAAATGGCAGCAATAAGATAGTGGATGATATATTTTTCCAGGCTAAAGATGATGTGTCATTGGCCTAAGTTTCATTTCCTTTCCTGCCATTGACCAGACAATAAGAATAAATAATTTTCAATCGTGTGAAATTGTAGAGCACATTGACCTGATCGAGTAAATCTTATTATTCAGTACACAGCAAAAATAGGATTCCAAAATACCTCAGTGAGCAGAAAAGATAGGCCAAAACAAAAGTGACATCTACACAGAGAAATGCAGCTCTGCCCTTGGACTCAAAGAATTGCATAAAAAGTCTACAAAGAATATGGCTTGACTGAAATAAGTTTCTGTTGACTCTAAGCACAGTGTAACCCAACTATGTGATGAGGATGCTAAAATGTTTTAAAAATAAGTACAATATTCTCCTAAGCCAATAGATTTCCAGTCCAAGGAAATTGTCAATACCCACTGTATTCTACACTGATATTTGCAGAATTGCATTCAGCTCTGGGAACAACTTTGAAGAATATAGACAAACTAGATAATATCCATCCTTCCATTGAAAGTATGAGAGGTCCTCAAGGGCAGATTCAATGATGTTCCTTCCTTTAGTATAGTGGCTTATACATAGTAAGTATTTGTTAAATGCTGGCCGATTGACTGACTGAACAGAATGCTCAGAATGGTGGTGGGTCTAGCAACCCTTTGTATAATGTATGTGTGAGGCAGATGGAGAGGTTTAACATAGAAAAAAAGAAACATAGGAGGCTATGTGAATTACTTCTATCATAAAATATTTGAAGGGTTCTTATGTAAAGGCATGATTAGAGAATGATTATATCATCAGAGTGCAAAACTCAACCTAGGTGGTAGAAGTAATAGATTAGTGCATTTCATGTAAATGTAAAGAGAAAATTCCTGATGACTAGGGGAGGGACAATGGAGTGGGCTGCCTTTTGCATTAGTGTCATATTGTCCCTGGTGTTTCATCAGAAATTGGATGGCATTTATTAAGGACATTGTAAAGGCTACTCTAATTCAGATTGGTATCCTATTATATAATCTTTATTGCTGTTTTTTTTAACAAAATCTATAATTTTATTCATTTTTAAAAGAGTTTTATGGGCCTTTTCAGCGTAGAGAGCTCCTGGGGATAGACTTCTACAAATGCAGATTAGCACCCTCTTTGCCCCGGATAGTCTTAGGGAGTTTTCTATGGCACCAGGAGAGTAAGCAAGTGTCCACAGATGCCCTTGACCAATATGGGTCAGAAAGAAACTTAAATTTAGAACTCCCTGAATCTAAAGCAAACTAACAATTCACTACATCACATTCTTTTCCATGAACAGAAATGGTCAAGATTGAGTTTATGTTCTTAGTTCTTTATCTTACATTAAAAACTTGGGCTTATTCCTGCCATCAAAGATGTTTCATTTGTAGCCCATAGACTGAGCTGGTTGGTCCCCATATAGCATCTTCTGACTTCACCATGTGAAGATCATTTAGCACAGGTTTACAAGAGTTGGGTTTTGATACGTGTCAATCAGGAGACCATTCAATATGGGGTTTCCACTCTAGCAAGGCCCAAGAACTTTTTCTTCCATTTGTCTCTATACAAAATTAGATTGGGCTTAGTAATAATGTAAATATCTCATTTACACATACCCTTTCTTTGAACTGCTTTTGTTGGGAAGAACAGATCGACAAATTCTATATATGAGCAACTCAGAATTATAGAATTTTGATGTAATATCAAAGGGATGGTTACTGAGCATCTACAAAATGATTTTGTGATTTTAAAGATATGGCAATGCTTGACCAAGAAAGTCATATCACACTAACCTTATTTCCTTTTTACAGAGTTACTATGCAAGTTCTGGGAACTTGGTGGAGAGAGATTTGGCCTTGAATGTAGGAAGACTTGACTGAGTGTATGTCTTTCTGATACATATTGGCTTGTACAAACCAGAGTAAGTCACTAGAACTCTCAGTGCTCTAGGTAACTCTGTAAGACTATAAATTGCTAAGGAGCAGCCAACTTACATTGATAGAAGGCATTTCCCTCTCTGGTTGTTCCAAATACCATTGTGCTATTCATCCTTCATTTCTGAAGAGGACCAATAAAATCACAGCATGATGTCTTAACTTATGTGTGAATTTCATTTAAGTAAGGGAGTTTCACAAAGTCACTAGCCTCTCTCTCTCTCTCTCTCTCATTCTCTCTCTCTCTCTCTCTCTCTCTCTCTCTCTCTCTCTCTCTCTCTCTCTCTTTCTTCCAGATTCATTGAAGACAAGTGACAAGACAAAAGTCTGGATGACTGGCAATGGCCTGGGGTACAATGGGTGACCTTGGCATCTTCAATGTCTGACCAAACTCTACACACTCCACACAACCTGCTTTATGGCCACTGGAACAAATTGTTCTCATTGGTTCCCTATACCAGTGTAGTCACAGATCCATTCCCTATCCCCATTTTTCATGGAAAATGCTGCAGATATAAGTTACCTTGTGTTTAACCAAGTATTTACTAAGATCACTCATTCAATTCTTATGAAAAAGGTAGAGAACTATGAACTAGCTAAATGATTGTACAATTAGGTATATTTGGAGCTAGATGGAGAGACAGAACAAAAGAGTAGATCTAATTTCTGCTTGGACAGGTATCTGTAAGTGGAATAGCCTAAGCATCCTTTTTTCTACACAATGCTATAAAATATTTTATTACCAATTACTTTATTGAAGAGATATATGACATCCTTATCTGATTTACAAGTGATACAAATCTGGAAAAGATGCCAATGTACTTGATAGTGCAATCAGGATCCCACAGGATCTTAACTTCCTAAAATATTGGGTCAAATCTAATATGGTGAAATTTAATAAATATAAATGTAGTCTCATATTTAAGGATATTTTAATTTTTTGATCTTTATCAATTTGTTTGTTTACTTTTCTTTTACAGGATTCAGTTCCACAATTCCTTGAGTTTCAAATTTTCTCCCCCTCTCTCCCCTCCCCTCCTCCATGGCAGCATACAGTCAAGTATAGGATTTGAAAATAGTCTCACATTAGACATTAGTCAGGTTATAAAGAAGGATTGTATTGGATGGGATGAAAAATGGGAAAGAGGAAACAAAACCAAACAAGAAAAAGACAGAGAGCAGGTAGATTGCTTCAATTTGCATTCAAACTCTGTTCTTTCTCGTTCTTTCTCTGAATGTAGACATCTCTCTCGATCATGAGTCTTTTAGAGCTGACTTATAACCCTGCATTGGGGGAAAGAGTCCATTCTATCAAAGTTGGTCATCACACATACGTTGTGTCTGTAACTGTGTACAAATTTCTCCTGGTTCTGGTCTTCTCACTGAGCATCAGTTTGCATAAGCCTCTCCAGGTAAATATGAAGTCCATCTGCTCCTCATTTCTTATAGCGAAATAGTAATCCATTATATTCATATACCACAACTCGTTTAGCCATTCCCCAATTGATGGGGATGATTCTCCTTAATTTCCAATTTTTTTTGCCACCACAAAAGGGCTGCTATAAATATTTTTGTACATATGGGTCTTCCTCCCACTGCTATGATCTCTCTGGGATACAACCCTAGGAGTGGTATTGCTGGGTCAAAGGGTATGAAATTACTTATAACCCTTTGGGCATAGTTCCAGATTGCTCTCCAGAATGGTTGAATCAGTTCACAACTCCACCAGCAATGCATTAGTGTTCCAATTTGCCCACATCCTCTCCAGCATTTGTCATTTTCCTGTTTTGTCATCTTAGCCAATCTGACTGGTGAGATATGGTACCTCAGAGTTGTTTTGATTTGCATTTCTCTAATCACTAGTGATTTAGAACATTTTTTCATATGCTTATAGATATCTTTAATTTATTCCTCTGAAAACTGCCTGTTCATATCTTTCGACCATTTGTCAATTGGGGGATGACTTGCATTCTTATATATTTGACTCAATTCTCTGTATATTTTAGAAATGAGGCCTTTATCAGAGACATTGGTTGTAAAAATTCTTTCCCAATTTTCCACTTCCCTTTTAATCTTCATTACATTGGCTTTGTTTGTACAGAAGCTTTTCAATTTCATGTAATCAAAATTATTCATTTTACATTTTATAGTGCTTTTTAATTCTTGTTTGGTCATAAAGTTTTCCCCTCTCCATAAATCTGACAGGTAAACTATCCCTTGCTTTCCCAGATTACTTACAGTATCATCTTTTACACCTAGATCATGCATCCATTTAGACTTGATCTTGGTATATGGTGTTAGATAATGGTCTATACACAGTTTCTGCCATAATATATTCCAGTTTCCCCAGCAGTTTTTGTCAAATAGAGAGCTTTTATTCCCAAAACTGGGGTCTTTGGGTTTATCAAACAGTAAATTACTATAATCATTGACTGCTGAGTCTCATGTTCCCAGTCTATTCCATTGATCTATTGCTCTATTCCTCAGCCAGTACCAAGTAGTTTTGATGATGGCTGCTTTATAATACAGATTAAAATCTGGTATAGCTAGGCCACCTTTCCTAGCATTTCTTTTCATTAATTCCCTTGATATTCTGGACCTTTTGTTCTTCCAAAGGAATTTTGTTACTATTTTTTCTAGGTCTATAAAGTAATTTTTTGTTAAATTGACTGGTATGGCACTAAATATGTAATTTAATTTAGGTAAAATTGTCATTTTGATTATATTAGCTTGATCAAGCCACAAGCTATTGATGTTTTTCCAGGTAGTTAGATCTTACTTTATTTGTGTGAAAAGTGTTTTGTAGTTGTGTTCATAAACATCCTTGGTTTGCTTTGGCAGGTAGATTCCCACATATTCGATAATGCGTACAGTAACTTTAAATGTGATTTCTCTTTGTATCTCTTGCTGTTGGATTTTATTAGAAATATACAGGAATGCCAAGGATTTATGTGGGTTTACTATATATCCTGCCACTTTGCCAAATTTATTTATTGTCTTAAGTAGTTTTTTATTTGATTCTCTAGGATTCTGTAAGTATATCATCATATTATTTGCAAAGAGTGATAGCTTGATCTCTTCTTTGCCTAATTTGATTCCTTTGATTCCTTTTTCTTCTCTAATTGCTACTGCTAACATTTCTAGTACCAGATTGAATAAAAGGGATGATAGTGGACACCCTTGTTTCATCCCTGATCTTTTTGGAAATTTTCTAGCTTGTCTCCATTACATATAATACTTGCTGATGGCTTTAAATAGGTGCTACCTATTAATTTAAGGAAGGCTCCATTTATTCCTATACTTTCTAATGTTTTTAATAGGAATGGGTGTACTTTGTCAAAAAGCCTTTTCTGCATCTATGGAGATAATCATGTGGTTTCTGCTAGTTTTATTGTTGATATGATTAATTATATTGATGGTTTCCCTAATATTAAACAATCCTTGCATTCCTGGAATAAATCCTACCTGATCAAAGTTTATTATTCTTCTGATAAGGCTTTTTGCTAATATTTTATTTTAAATTTTTGCATCTATATTCATGAGAGAAATTGTATAATTTTCTTTCTCTTTTATCTCTTCCTGATTTAGGTATCAATACCATATTTGTGTCATAAAAAGAATTTGGTGGGACTCCTTCTTCACTAATTTTCCCAAATAGTTTGTAGAGTATTAGAATCAATTGTTCTTTAAATGTTTGATAGAATTCACTAGTTAATCCATCTGGCCCTGGGGATTTTTTCCTAGGGAGTTAACTGATGGCTTATTTGATTTCTTTTTCTGAGATGGGGTTAACTAATTTACTTTCCCTTCAGTTAATCTGGGCAACTTGTAATTTTGTAAATATTCATCCATTTGACTAAGATTGTCAAATTTATGTGCATACAATTTGGCAAAATAATTGCTAATTATTGTTTTAATTTCTTCTTCATTGGAAGTAGATTAACCCTTTTCATTTTTGATACTCCTAATTTGGTTTTCTTCTTTCTTTTTTATCATATTGATGAAGGATCTATCAATTTAATTGTTTTTTTCATAAAAGCAGCTCTTAGGTTTATTTATTAATTCAATAGTTTTCTGAATTTCAGTTTTATTAATCTCTCC
Source organism: Gymnobelideus leadbeateri (assembly GCA_011680675.1). Classification (NCBI taxonomy): domain Eukaryota; kingdom Metazoa; phylum Chordata; class Mammalia; order Diprotodontia; family Petauridae; genus Gymnobelideus; species Gymnobelideus leadbeateri. The sequence goes on along the minus strand of WOXC01009530.1, from coordinate 40,738 downwards.
TTTGGTTTTCATTATTTCTAATTTAGTATTTAATTGGGGATTTTCAATTTGTTTTTTTCTAGCTTTTTCAATTGCATGCCTAACTCATCGACCTCCCTTTTCTCTAACTTATTCATGTATGCACTCAGGGATATAAAATTTCCCCTAAGAACTGCCTTTGCTGCATCCCACAAAGTTTGGTATGTTGTCTAATTATTGTCATTCTCTTGAATGAAGTTATTGATTGTTTCTATAATTTCTTGTTTGACCTACTCATTCTTTTTTTTTCATTTTTTAAAATTAATTTGTTTATTTTTAGTTTACAAGATTCAATTCCATAGTTCCTTGAGTTTCAAACTTTCCTTCCCTTCCTCCCCCAACCCCCAAGATGGCATATAATCCAGTATAGAATCTACAAATATTTTCACATTAGACATTAGTCAGGTTACAAAGGTCTACTGTACTAAATGGAATGAAAAATGGTAAAGAGGAAATAAAATCAAACAATGAAAAGAAAATGATCAAGTAGTTTGCTTCAACTGGGATTCAAACTCAGTTCTTTCTAGTTGTTTCTCTGGATGTAGGCATCTCTCTCCATCATGAGTCTTTTGCGATTGAGTTATATCACTGCATTGTTGAGAAAAGTCCATTCTGTTGTAGTTGGTTATCACATATCCGTTGTGTCTGTGATTGTATACAGACCCACTCATTCTTTAGGATTAAATTGTTTAGTTTCCAATTAGTTTTTAGTCTATCTTTCCAAGGCCCTTTATTGCATATGATTTTTATTGCATCATAATCTGAGAAGGATGCATTTCATATTTCGGCCTTCCTGCACTGAATTGTGAGGTTTTTATGTCCTAGTTCATGGTCAATTTTTGTGTATATGACATGTACCACTGAGAAGAAGGTATATTCCTTTTTAACCCCATTCAGTTTTCTCAAGAGATCTATCATATCTAGCCTCTCTAAAATTCTATTCACCTCCTTAACTTCTTTCTTATTTATTTTGAGGTTAGATTTATGAAGTTCAGAGAGGGGGAGATTAAGGTCCCCCACTAGCATAGTTTTGCTATCTACTTCTTCCTCTAATTCCCTTACCTTCTCCTCTAGGAATTTGGACGCTATACCACTTAGTGCATATATGTTAAGTAATGATATTGCTTCATTCTCAATGGTGCCTTTTAGTAGGATATAGTTTCCTTCCTTATCTCTTTTAATTAGATCTATTTTTGCTTTTGCTTTATCTGAGACAAGGATTGCTACCCCTTCTTTTTTTAGCTGAAGCATAATATATTCTACTCCAGCCTTTTACCTTTACCCTGTGCATATCCCCTTGTTTCAAATGTAATTCTTGTAGACAGCATATTGTAGGATTATGGTTTTTAATCCATTATGCTAACCGCCTCTGTTTTATGGGAGAGTTCATCCCATTCACATTCATAGCAATGATTACTATCTGTCTCTTTCCCTCCATCCTATTCCCTCCCCTGTTTCTGTTTCTGTTTCTGTTTCTTCCTTCTTCCTTCCCCTCCTTAAGGGTTTTACTTTTGACCACTGCCTCCCTCAGTATTCCCTCCCTGTGATCCCCCCGCTTCTTTACCTACCCTTTCCTCTTACTACTATTTCCCTCCCTCCTGACCCCCTCTTATTTCCCCCTTACCCCTCCTATGCCTATAGGGTACAATGGATTTTTATACTTATCAGAGTATGTTATTCTCTCTTTGACCCCAAACAAATGAGAATAAATTTCATACAGTGCTCCTCTCCCTCCCTCATTTCCCTCTATTATAATGAGCTTTTATATCTTTTTATGTTAGAGTCTTAAACTTACTTGACTATGTTGATAACTTTTTGAACCAGATCCAATGAGAATAATGTTCAAATGATATTTATCTCCCTCTCTCCTTCCCCTCTACTATAGTATGTCTTTATGCCTCTTCATATGGCATAATTTACCTTTTTCTGCCTCATCCTTACCTTTTATCCCATTACCATCCCTTTGAAACCCTTAATAAGCTATTTTTTATCATCAGATTAGTTCATTTATACCTATACCCTCTATCTATCTATCTATCTATCTATCTATCTATCTATCTATCTATATCCCCTATAAAAGTCATGATAATCATATAAATTTCAATATTGACAGGTATCAGCTTCTCATATAGGGATATAAATGGTTTATTATTATTGCATCCCAAGTTATGTGCATGTGTGCATGAGTGTGCATGTGTGAATGTGTGTGAGTATGTGTTTTCCTTTTTATGTCTTTCTTGAGTCTTGTAATTGGAGATCAAATTTTCCATTGAGCTCTGGATTTTTCATCAGAAAAGTCTGGAAGTCCCTTATTACATTAAATGACCATCTCCTTGCCTTAAAGATTATGCTCAGTTTTGCCGGGTAGTTGATCCTTGGTTGGAGTCCTAGCTCTTTTGCATTATGAAATATCAAATTCCAATCCTTCTGATCTTTTAATGTAGAAGCTGCTAGTTCCTGTTTAATCCTGACTGTAGTTCCATTATATTTGAATTGGGTTTTTTTGGCTGCTTGCAGTATTTTCTCCTTAGCCCTGTAATTCTGGAATTTGGCTACTATATTTCTTGGAGTTTCCAATTTGGGATCTCTTTCAGCAGGTGTCTGGTGAATTCTTTCAATAACTATTTTGCCTTCTGATTCTAGGATTTTGGGATAGTTTTTTTTGACAATCACTTGGAGGATGTTGTCCAGGCTGCTTTTTTTTTATCATGGCTTTCCAGTAGAGCAACAATTCTTAGGTTATCTCTCCTGGATCTGTTCTCTAGGTCAGTTGTTTTTCCAGTGAGATATTTTACACTTTCTTCTAATTTTTCAATCTTCATGTTTTGCTTGATTGACTCTTGGTGCATCATAGAATCCTGAGATTTGATTTGACTGATTCTAATTTTTAGTGAATTATTTTCTTTGGTTAGTGTTAGAAGGTCCTTTTTTAGGGAGGTATTTTCTCCAGTTAGTTCACAAATTTTACTTTTTAAGGATTTTTATTTTTCAGTGATACTTTTTTCCAATTTGGTCACTGTAGATTTAAATTTATCTTCTGCCTCTCTAATTTGGGTTTTAAAATCTTTATGGAGCTCCTCCAAGAATGCTTTTTGGGCTTGAGACAGTTCATATTTCCTTCTGTGGTCTCTGGTGTGAGTATAGAGTCCATGTTGTCCTCTGCATTTAGTTGTTCTTGCTCATTATAATAAGCTCTGATCAATTTTCTTGCCTTCCCCTTCTCTTCAGCTTCCTTCCTTCCCATTGTAATTTCCTATTTCCTAATTTCTCAGGCTGGGAGCAAAGGACCTGGTTGTTGATTTTGTGTGAGGTAGCCTCTGGGTGTCTATACTGAAGCAAAGACGAGAGGATTCTGTGTTTGCCCTGAGTTAGCCTGAGGCTCACAAAGTTACCTGTGGGGGAGGGGTGGTCTGGCCTCTTCAGATTTCTGCCTCTACGCCCCTGGGCTACAGCTCAGGCAGGCTTAGCAGGTGGCAGCCAGTAGCACTGGTGACTTCAGATTCCTCTGGTTGTGCTGTGGTCCACCTGGGCTTCTGTTGTTAGCACTTGCTTGTTCCAACCCCTGTACTTTGGGAGCTCTTGCTGGTCAGGTGAGGTGGGGCTTGTTGGGACCCCTCCCACTCTTCACTTCAGACTCTTTACTGACTCAGATCCTTTCTCAGTGATTCCTAAGCCTAAGGCTATTTCCACTATTTCTGGCTTTTACTCTGGGTAGGACGTTTATCTCTGAGTTTTCTAGGTCAGGGAGGGGGAATTGGAGCAGCTAGAGTTTACTTTGCTATCCTGGCCCCTGGAAAATCAGGTAGGTGATTTTTAAACTTCCAGTCTGTGGGCTGATAGCCCCAGGAGAAGCTGCTATCTCTGCTGTGGGCCCTGAACTTCCTCTTACCCAGCTCCTATGGATCCTCCCCTCTCTTAGTGAGATGCTTGTGAGATGGCTTCGAATTGCCCTTGGGGTGGGTGGGTCCACTGGCTAGGGCTCCTTCTCTTTCCACTGTAGTCACATCTCTAGTCCAAAGTGCTGCAGTCCCCATGTGCTCCTCACTCTCCCTGCCCCGACCTATGTGGGCACTTTCCTGGGCTGGATTCTACCAACTTCCATCTCCCAGTGGATTCTGACACTCCAAAATCCATTCAGAGTCACTTTTTAAAGTTTAGTGACAGGATTCTTGGAGGAGTTTAGAAAAGTTACTGCTTCTGTTCTGCCATCTTGGCTCCACCCCCCTTAAGGATTTTTTTTTAATTTTTTAAAGTTTTTTTTAAGCTAGCTTCATAAGATAAAGTAGGCATGGCTAGATGGCACTTCATCAGAAAAAAATCTTGGGGTCTTAGAAGGCTAAGACCTCGATTTGGAGTTAACCATCTTCTATGGCGACTAAATAAGCTAATGTGGTCATAATCCACTTCCTTGACTTTGTCCCTTTTCATTGGCTATCTCTCATGACTTCTCACCCCTGCCTCATGATGAATTTCCTAGCATCCTTCAAGAAAGCTCAAATTCTACCTTCTGCAGAAAATATTTTCTGTTTCTCCGCCATCACCATTATTACCAGTTGCTAGCACCTTCCCTCTGAAATTGCCTTCCATATACTCTGTATATAACTTATATGTAGATTTTTGCATGTTGCGGCTTATATTAGAGCTTGAGCTCCTTGAGGGCAGGAACTACAAAATTTGTCTTTTTTAGTTCAGTGCATATAGCACAGTAAACTTAATAAAAGCTTGTTGATGAACAAGAAAGGCATGATGTTAAGAAAGGCATATCAGAAAGGAACAATAAGGCTACAATCCCTCCATGTTTTACCTTGTTAAGACCACTTCCAGAGTATTGTGCTCAAATCCGGGCACAAGATTTCAGGAAAGCATCTAGAAAAATGGTAATCAGGGCATCCTAGAGCTCGGTGAAGCTCTATTGAAAGAATGGGAGATATTTAGCTTGAGGACATGCTAACTGTATTCAAGAATTTGAAGAGCTGTCACCTAGAACAGGAATTTGACTAGTATTGGTTGGCCCCAGAGGGTAGAAAAATTAGTATGGATGGAAGGTGTAAAGAGGCAAATCCAGTAGTTCCATAATGAAAAACCTCTTAACAATTACAACTACCCAAAAGTGGGATAGGTGGATTCCTGAGGCACTGATTTCCCATTTCTATTGATGTCTTTGAGCAAAGGCTGAATGACCATTTGTCAGGTGTACTATAGAGGGGAACCTTTTCCAAGTATGAGTTAGTCTAGATAGCCTTTGAGGTCCCTTTATTCTCTGAAATCCTGTGCTACTTAACAAGTATTTGTTGAATCAAATTATATTTAAATAATCATAAGTACAGTTGACTTTCATAGACTCTCAGGCTCCTCAGGCTAAAGTAGTATCTTAAGTCATCAGCCTATTATCATCTAAGGCTGTGTCCTAGGTAAGGAAATTTAAGAAAGACCAAAATAAGTGAGAAGTAATTTATTAAGGGCTTAGGGGGCTTGGTATTGTGCTAAGAGCTTTTTACATTTTCTACAGATAGAAAAGGAAATATAATCCCTGGTCTCAAAGAATTCATAATTCTCATGAGACAGACAAGATATATAGGAAATTTCAGCAGCAAGTCAATTGGAATGTCCCAGTTTTCAGGGTGTGGTGGCAAAGCAGAATGTATTGACTCCAGTGGTGAGATTTAATTCAGTGAGAATTAAATCATGAAAGATATTTTCTGAAAGGAAAAATAGGACCAGAAACTTGTACACAGTGAAAAATATAGACTTTTTTTTCTCTTCTAGATCTGGGGTTTTCTACCAATGGAGCATTATCAAGAAATTTTCCAAACTCCATATAATTCCTCCACACTTACTATCTCATTAGAATGTGAGTTCCTTGAGAGCAAGGACTGTCTTTAGTGTTTTCTTTGTATCCCCAGCACTTAACACAATGACTGACACATAGTAGGTGCTTAATAAAGGCTTGTTGGCTAATTGACTGTTCTTGCTTCCTCCTTCTGATTTTATGCAGGTGCCAGAAAGGAACATGTCAGAGAGTTTAGCAACCTGTTCTCCCTGTCTCCCCCTTCTCTGCTCCTCCCCCCACCAATAGCTCCATAAACAATTCTTTCCCTTTGTTTCCATCCCATAGCACATTCAACAGGAAGGTGGGTGACTACTGTGATAAAAAGGCAAAGTCGCAGTTAGCTACAGATTTCATTTTAACCTTAAGAACAAGCCTGCAAATTAGGCTCAAAATGGGTAAATTGAATCCCAAAATAGTAACACCATTGTACTGACAGCTGGGAATGCTGATAGAGGAGCTAGTACAGGGACTGCTCCCTCTGAAGCTTCCATCTGCTGAGTTCTCTGCTCCCAGCATATATTTTAAACTACATGACTCCCTAATAGCACATTTAAACATTTTCTCTCTATGCATTTCACTATGTAAGAACTAGATGAATGTTTTCATGAAAAAAAAACAACATTAGGTTGACATTTAGGAGATCTTTGAAAATCACACCTAGAGATTGTAAAAAATGAATAAATAACTGTTTTTAAGAAGATACAATTTATTTTTTTCCTTTTTATTTTTTATATTAACAACATATTTATGGAATAAAACAAGCATTTCCATAACATAGTACAATAAAAATGATGATTGTACATGAAACTGCAAATCTACTAAGCATAATTTGCCATTCCTTTCAAATATGCAATAAAATTATCATGTAAATTTCTTTTTTTCTTCTTTTTTTCTACCCTTCCCCCACCCCACCCTAGAGATGGTTACAATTAGATACAAATGTGCATGTGCACATGTGCACGTGTGTGTGTGTGTGTGTGTGAAATTATTCTCTATATACTTATGTTTATCAGCTCTTTCTCTGGATACAGATAGCATCTTTCTTCATATGTCCTTTATAGTTAATTTGAATATTTATAATAGTCAAAATAACTTATTCATTCAAAGGCATTCTTAAAACAATATTGCTGTTTTAAAATCAGTGCTTTTAAAAAGTCTCCTTCATTTTGCTATCCTCTCTCAACTTTCTAATTTCAAAATCCATTTTTTCTGGCACTACATATCTAGGTGGGAAGGGAGGAAAGGTGATGGAAGAAACCGATATCAAATTCTCACAAAATGTGAGAATTCAAGAAGTTTTCTATTTTTCTTTTTTTTAATTCCTCCCACCTTTCTTTCCTGCTCCAGACTCTAATTTAGACACCAGAGTGCAAATAAGCAATCTATGTTAAAGGGGAAAAAATGTCTCATTTAAATAGATATAATAGATGTGAATAGAAAGACTTCATTTGCCTTTGAAAATCATAGGATTTTGGTTCAAGAAAGCACCTTGGTACACCAATCCCTTCATTTCACAGAAGAGGAAACTGAGGCTCAGGGTGGCTAATTGATTTGCCCCAAGTTATATTTAGAAATTAGTGGTAGAGTCAGAATTTGATTCCATGCTGCTAGAGTCCAGCCCTCTTTGCTGTCCATTCTCAAGTTGATAACATTTGTAAAGGGAGAAAAGGTAAGTTGAGTTGTATCCTCTGGATACAGTGACAATGAAATATGTAATAAGAGTCTTCTCAGAGTACCATGGAGTACATGCTCCTGCCACATGAATTATTAATTAGACATAGGTCAAATTCCATTATCATTAACTTCATAAAATATTCAAAGTGTATGGCCAATTTGGAGTTTCCTTTTAATGAGCACATAATGGAATAATGAGCTGATTGTCAAGACATGGGAGTGAGAGATGAAATAGAAGTAACCAAGGCCTAGTCTGCCTGTATGGTGTGGCCTCTCTGGCAGGAACTATCAGGAATTAATTCCAGTCCTTCTTTCTGGTAAACAAAGGTCTAGAACTCCTGCCTTCATCTCCACCAAGTTCCTAATGAATTACTTATTTTCTACTTTGGGTGGGTAAGTAGATTAGAAATCTGGATGGTGCTTGGGTCAGAGGAATGTTTGAAGTGTTTTCATGGGAAGAGGTGAGCAAAGTTAAAATGTAAATTTTAGTTGAAAGTGAAAGAAAAATGCAATCCATTAAAAATCCCAGCTGTTCTCTAACACACACACACACACACACACACACCTATTGCTGGAACAGTGTTAGAAAAAATATAGCCTGGAATCATAAAAGATGAGAGAGTACCACTATTATTCAACTGTGGGTGTAAATTTGCCATTCCGGTGGGCTTTGAAAAGAAAAAAAAAAGGTCACAGCTGATTGCAAAAGGTCAGAAACAGCTTACTGTGATTTAAAGGCACATTAGCAACTTAAAATTGTGCTAACTGTGGACACTGACATATTACACAGCCTAGAGAGCATATGCTATTGGATATAGGGAGCTGAGAGTCTGGCTGTCAAAACAGAGGTACTAGTAAGGTTGATTGAGGATAGTTTTCTTGGAGTTTAACCCACTCTAATCCTCTTTATTCCTCTGGCAACTGAAGTTTCTATTTTGACTCTAATGCTCATATTCTTTCTCCTATTCAGTCTTTTAATCCTCTGTACCAATTTGCTGCCTCTGATCCGGAATGACCTCCTTGCTTCACCTTGACTGAACAAAACAATATATGAATAGGAATATCATTGCACAATAAGAAATAAAGAATGGGATGATATGGGAGAAACCTTGGATAAGCTGATAAAAAGAGAAGGGAGCAGAGCAAAGTGACCAATTTATACAATGACAACTCCATAAAGAAAATCACTTTGAACAGCTTAAGTGAAATGATCTGATCAGTGAGATGATGAATTGTGATCCCAGAGCACCAATGATTAAACATACCATCCACCTTCTGACAGGAAAGTAATGGATTCAGGGCGGCTAGGTGGTACAGTGAGTAGAGTACCGGCCCTGGTGTCAGACGGACCTGAGTTCGGATCTGGCCTCAGACACGTTAAGTGTTGTCTGTTTGTTAAACACACAAACAAAAACCTAGCCGTGTGACCTTGGGCAAGTTACTTAACCCCAATTGCCCTCCAAAAAGCCAAAAAAAAAAAAAAAGTAATGGGTTCAAAAGGCAGAATTTTTTGTTGCTCAGTTGCGTCTGAGTCTAAGCAAATCTACCCGTGGTTTCCTTGACAAAGACACTGGAGTGGTTTGCTATTACCTTCTTCAGCTCATTTTACAGGTGAAGGAACCAAGGCAAACAAATTAAGTGACTTCTCCAATTTTACACAGCTACTAAGTGTCTGAGGTTGGATTTGAATTCAGCTCTTCCTGGCTCCAACCCTGATGCTCTATCCACTGCAACACCTAGCTGCCCAAAAGCAGAATCAGACACTCCCAGGGCCAGCGCTCTATTCACTGTGCCACCTAGCTGCCCCCCAAAACACTAATTTTTTAGGCATAACTAATGTGTGGATTAAATGACTTGCCTATTTTTATTTGTTAGGTTTTTTTTCTTTTTTTAGTGTGGGGAAGTGCATGGTTGGAATAGGGAACCTTAGAATAGGGGAAAGAAAGGGAGGGAAGGAGAGAGGGAGAGAGAGAGAGAGAGAGAGAGAGAGAGAGAGAGAGAGAGAGAGAGAGAGAGAAAGAGAGAGAGAGAGGAGGTTTCTTGAAGAATTGGTTAATAAAAAATGGAACATATAGATGGTCAGAAAGAATCACAGGCAAACAGGATATCCCTGAAAAATGTATATTTCTTATACATTTAATATTTTATTTAATAATTTGTATGTGTAAAGAGCTGTATAAAGTAGAGATTTGTAGTTTCATGAAAATCTTTTTCTTTAAGTATATGGAAATGGACATTTTACTTGGTGTTTCTTAAGTTAGAAATTTTTTAATTGGCCTGAAGAAACCTTATGGAAATTACTTCTTTCTGGGTTTTTGCATATTTGTTTGTTTCATCTTTAAAATGAAACTTGATTCAGTCTACGGTGCCTTCTAGTTCTAAGATGCTAGGATTCCATAAATTCAGTTGTTTGCACAGGACTACAAGGGATGTAAATATCGCCAGGTAATCTACCTTTCTTTCCCTTGCTTCTTGCTCTCCATTGTAGCCCTCCATTGACTGTTCTAAAACTGAACCTTTTATTGCTTCTTATCCATTACCACAATTCTAAATTTTATCAACGTCATTACTGCTGATCTGCCTAACACTGCCAGATCTACAAGACCCACTGCAGATTCATGTTGTTTGATCATACTACTACTTTTTTTAATTTGTTTATTTTTAGTTTTCAACATTCATTTCTGCAAGATTCTGAGTTATACATTTTCTCTCCATCTTTCTCCTACCCCCACCCCAAAATAGCGGGCCTACTGAATACCACGTCCCCCAATCTGCTCTCTCTTAAATCCTCCCCCATTTTCCCTCTAGCTTTCTAGTAGTGCAGTAATCAGTGCCTGTATATCTTATTTCCCAGTTGCATGTTAAAAAAAAAAAAATTAACATTTGTTTTTAAAACTTTGATTTCCATATTCTTTCCCTTCTTCCCTCCTCACCCACCTGCACTGGGAAGATAAGCAATTCACTATAGGTTGTACATGTGTAGTTGTGCAAAACATTTCCATAGTAGTTATATTGTAAAAGAATAACTATATTTCCCTCCATCCTATCCTACCCCCCACTTATTCTATTTTCTACTTTGATCCTTCCCCTTTTCAAAAGTATGTGCTTCTAACTATCCTCTCCCCCAATCTGCCCCCATTCTAAGATCCCCCTTCTTATCTCCTTTTCCCCACCCACTTCCCTGTAGGGTAAGATATCCAATTGAGTGTCCATGTTATTCCCTCCTTGAGCCAAATTCAATGAGAGTAAGGTTGATCTATTCCCTTTCACCTTCCTTTTCTTCCCCTCTGTTATAACAGTTTTCTCTTGCCTCTTTTATATGAGATAATTTACCCTATTCTATCTCTCCCTATTGCCTTCTCTCATTATATTCCTTTCTCACCTCTTAATTTTATTTTATAGATATCATCTTTTCCTATTTAACTGATCCTGTGCCCTCTGTCTATGTATACCTGTACACATATATAGACACACTCACATATGTATTTATACACACATACACCCTCCTATATAAACATATATATATACACACACATATATAAACACACTCCTATATATATACATATACATATGTATATATGTATATATATGTGTATACACACACACACACATATATATGTGTGTGTATGTATATACATACATATATATTCCCTTCAACTATCCTCATATTGAGAAAAGTCTCATGAGTTACAATCAACATTTTTATACGTAGGAATGTAAATAGTTCAAATTTAGCAAGTTTCTTAAGATTTCTTTTTCCTGTTTACCTTCACATGCTTCTCTTGCTCCTTGTATTTGAAAGTCAAATTTTCTGTTCAGCTCTGGTTTCTTCATCAAGAATGCTTGAAAAAATCCTCTATTTCATTGAATGACCATATTTTCCCCGAAACATTATACTTAATTTTGCTGGGTAGGTAATTCTTGGTTTTACTCCTTACCTCCTTTGACTCACAGGATATCATATTCCAAGCCCTTAGATCCCTCAACATAGACACTTCTAGGTCTTTTGTTATCCTGATTTTGTTTCCATAATACTCAAATTGTTTCTTCCTGACTGCTTACAGTATTTTCTCCTTAACCTGGGAACTCTGGAATTTGGCTATAATATTCCTAGAAGTTTCCTTTTTGGGGATCTTTTTCAGGAGGTGATCAGTGATTTTTTTTAAAAATTAATTTATTAGTTTAGTTTCAGTTAACAAGATTCAGTTCCATAGTTCCTTGAATTTCAAATTTCCTTTACCTTCCCCCCACCCCCCCATGACAGCATAAAGTCCAGTATAGGATCTGCAAATACATTCATATTAGACATTAGTCCAATTACAAAGGCGTATTGTACTAGGTGGGATGGAAAATAGTAAAGAAGAAACAAGACCAAACAATGAGAAGAAGAAGATCAATTAGTTTGCTTCCATCAGGATTCAAGCTCAGTTCTTTCTAGTTATATCTCTGGATGTCGCATTTCTCTCCTTCACGGGTCTTTCCGGGATTGATTTATATCACTGCATTGCTGAAAAGAGTCCAGTCTGTCACAGTTGGTCATCACACATATGATGTGTCTGTGACTGTACACAGATTTCTTCTGATTCTACTCTTCTTGCTTGATCAGTGAATTTTTTCAATTTCTATTTTGCCCTCTGGTTCTAGAATATCAGGGCAATTTTCCTTGAAAATTTCTTGAAGGATGATTTCTAGGCTCTTTTTTTTCTAGGCTCTCAGAGGTAGTCCAATGATTTTTAAATTATCTCCCCTGGGTCTGTTTTCCAGGTCAGTGATTTTTCCAATGAGATATTTTACATTGTCTTCTCTTTTTCTTTTGTTTGGACCTGTTTTATAGTATCTTGATTTCTCATAAAGTCATTAACTTCCATTTGCTCCAATCTAATTATGAAGGAATTGTCCTCTTCAGTCAGTTTTTGAAATTCCTTTTCCATCCAGGCAATTCAGCTTTTTAAGGCATTCTCCTCACTGGCTTTTTGGACTTCTTTTGACATTTGAGTTAGTCTATTCTTTAAGGTCTTATTTTCTTCACCATTTTTGGGGAGTCTCCTTTAGCAGGCTGTTGACTCACTTTTCATGATTTTCTTCAACAATTCTTATTTCTCTTCCTAATTTTTCCTCCAATTCTCTTACTTGATTTTCAAAATCCTTCTTGAGCTCCTCCATGGCCTGTAACCAATTCATATTTTTTCTTGGAAGCTTTTGATGCAGGAGTTTTGCCTTTGTTGACTTCTTCTGGTTCCATGTTTTGATCTTTTTTGTCTCCAAAAAAGGATTCTATGGTCTGATTTGCTTCATCTGCTTGCTCATGTTACCACTCAATTATTTGACTTTTGAGCTTTTTGCCATGGTAGAACTCTGCTTCCAGAGTGGAGAGCTTCATCCCAAATAGTTGTGGTTTTAGCAAATGGTGTCAGAGGTCTGAGGAGGGCACATCTCCTCTACAGCCACCACAAGCTCTAACACACTGGCCACATACCTCAGGACCACCACCAAGACTGTGACCCAGATCCAAGCAGGTCAAAGCAAGAGCTATCACCCTCTGAATGGTTGCTTGGTCCTCCTATGATCTTCAGGTTAGGAGCTTGGGAGGCAACTACATGGCAGCAGCTGTAGTAGGGCTGTGCCCCTACCACCTCTCACCCTTTGGGCAGGGGCTGGACTATGCTCTTCTCTTACTGGTTCCAACAGAATTCCCTACTGACCTTTCACTTTCTCTTTGGCGTTTATGGGTTGAGAAGTCTGGAAACTGCCACAGCTCCTGGTAATTCACTGTCCTGAATTCTGCTCCCATCAGTCTGTGCTGCTGGTCTGGGGCAGCCCCCTGTCTGGGCGAAGCTCACAGGGGACTGGGATCGGCTCCCAGCCCGGCGTGATAGACCTTTTCTGTAAGCTTGCCAGGCTGCCTTCAGCAGGAGATTTGTTTCTCTCTGTCACTTTTTGGGTTCTGTAGCTCTAAAATTTGTTTAGAGTCATATTTTACAGGTATTGGAGGTGGTTGGTGTGGGAGCTCAGCCAAGTTCCTGCTTCTACTCCACCATCTTGGCTCAGCCCCCTTTAATATTTTTTAAAGTTTTGATTCTATCCAAATTCTATCCCTCCCACCATTCTTTCCTTCCCAACTTCTTGAGACAGTAAATTTGATATAATTTATACATGAGTAATCATGTAAAACATTTTCATAATAGTCATTTTGTGAAAGAAGAGAAAGAGAGAGAGAGAAAGAGAGAGAGAGAGTGAGAGAGAGAGAGAGAGAGAGAGAGAGAGAGAGAGAGAGTGAGAGAGGAATGATATGCTGCCATCTGCATTCAGATACCATCAGTTATTTCTCTGGAGGTGTATAGCAGGTCAAAGCAAGAGCCATTACCCTCTGAATGGTCACTTGGTTCTCCTATGATCTGCGGACCAGGAGCTCCAGAGGCAGCCATGCCATGCCTCTATTACCTCTTGCCTGGGGACAGGGGACAGACCTCACTCTTCCATCATTCAGTTCCAACAGAGTTCCTCACTGACCTTTTACTTTCTCTTTGGTATTTATATGTTGAGAAGTCTGGAAACCATCACAGCTATCAGTGATTCACTCTCCTGAAGTCAAATGTACTACTTCTAACCCATGGCACTTTGGGGTATGATAACTCACCTGATAACCTCTGTCAGTACAGCTCCAGGGAAGCAGGAGATGGTGAAGTAGAGGAGGAGAGAGCAACTCAGCACTAATTCAATATCTAAATCTCGTGCTTATGTTGTATGTGTTAAACTCAATTACACAGATCAACTTGAATGCTTTGTGACAAAGAAGTACTTTTATTTCATAAAAGAAAAAAATAGCACTCAAAATAAATTTTTCTCAGCAGAAATTGCCCTACAGTGGGAGAAGATGTATCTTATAAAAATACCTGTTGAGCTTTGTCACAAAGGGTAACCTTCCCAGAAGCAGTCAAAATATCACTCTTTCCTCTATTATATGATACCATTTTGTATAGAAAAGGTTATGACAGTGAATGTAGTGTATTAACATCTCAACATCCGAGAGAAGCATGAAGTTGGAGGTGTAGAAATTAAGCAAAGCAGCTGGTGGTGAGAAATGAAGAAATGGCTTGAAATTCTGAAATATCAATTTGACAGCTATGTAGGTAGGGGATAAATTAAAGAGATGAGCTATTGGATACAGGGACACCAGTTGGGATGTTATTGCAGTAGACCAGGTAGAGGAGGGGATACTCTATACTATGGCATTTGTGGAAGTAGATTGACAAAACTGTAATGTTAATGGAATCTAAAGATCTCCCATGCCCCTTTGTATTGGTCAGTAAACAAGTGCTTGGCACCTTGTTTCAAGTTAACACTTTGTTTAAGCAATTTAATTAACACAGAAGTAGTTAACACCTGGGAAAGAAGTTGCTGACATAACAGGAAGGGACTGAACCGGGAGGAGCAATACTGTATATAAAGAAAAAAAACCCAGGCAGGAAAGTCAGAATTTCTCTCAGTGAGCATCTGAGGGCTGGAGCTTCTGCTGAGACCTTTCTTCTGGGAATTTCTGCTAAAAACTTCTAAGAACTAGCCTGAGGAGCTACTATGAGTGAGAGAGGAGGATCCCTGCTTGAGGGAGCCTGTTCTGTTGTGAAGGCTCAGGAATGTGAGTATTCACTGCATTAACCATATGTATCAACTTTGTGGCTACTGTAATGACTTTGGCTTTCTGGCTCTGGGACTTGGCTTTCTGGCTCTGGGACTCGGTTTTCTGGTATTTGAATAAATACTTTGGTTTCACCCTCTATGTGGAGATTCTGCTACATTTTGCAATTTACAACTATACCAGCATATTCATAACCACCATGGGTGTTATGAATATTGCATTATTGTGACAAAAACCTAGCAGCTAATTTGTTAGAGGACACAAGAGTAATACTTAAGAGTTGAGGATAATTGCTAGATTGCTAATGTTGTTTACTAGAACAATGGTGGTGCCCCTGGTAGAAATAGGGAAGTTAATTAGACTATGAAGATAGAGAAGTATTGTCTAGCAAAAAAAAAAAGAGTTAAGTCATGAGGGGCAGTCCTTATGTGGAGTCCTGTGGTCAGTGTATGGTGGCCCATTTTAGCAGTTACAGTGACAAACCTAAGATGGCTAGAATAGTGAAATGTCTGGAGATCATATCACAAGCCATCAGTTGAAGAAACTGAGAATAGTCAACCCAGGGAACAGAAGACTTCAGAGGCCAATGAGAGCTAGCTTTACGTACCTAAAGGACTTTCACATGGAAGAGGCATTAAATGTGTCCTATTTGGCTCCAGAGAGCAGAAGCAGGAATGATGAGTGGAAGTTTCAGAGGAGCAGATTTCAGTTCAGTCTATGGAAAACTTCCTAATAATTACATCTGGTCAAATATTTTATTGGCAACTAAGTTCCCCATCCCAGGAGGTTATCTTGAGAAGGACAGATGACAAATATTTTAGAAGCCACCCCTGTCTGGGTATGGGTGAGACTTAGTTACCACAAAGATCCCTTCCCACTCTGAGATCCTATGATTCAGTTTACTTGTCTCGAGTCACTGGACAGTTCAGCAAGCTGAATCAAGTTAGTGAATGATGTAGTAGCCATGCTCAACAGGAAATGAGTTGAAAATACTGAAATGATAATGAAAATACAGCTTGTTAATAACATATTAATCTACTTTATTTCAGGCATAAACAACATGAAAGTAAAAGATGGAGGGGGGTAGGTGATGAGAAGGGACTGTGACTATTCTGATAGCTATAGTTTGGTCATGATTTAAGGGAACAGAACAACAATCAGTGTTAACACTCCTGGAATGACCTGTTCCCAGACTCTCCACTCTATTACAGGAATGTTTCTGGGGAAGTGGCAAAGAGTGGGTAGGAGAAGGTGGAGTTCAGGCTTCTGGTTAACAAAAATGGGGTTAAATAGTCAAACCCCAGAATTATCAAATTGTAAAGCTGCTAGGGACCCTAGAAATTTTCAAGAGAACCACACAACTACATCTTACCTTCAAGTCACAGTTTGTCAGACTCTTAAATTGCTTTTTAAATAACAGGAAATGGGAAATTACCCATCTTCTGGACTTATATTTGCCCATGTGGAGCCATGCTCATTTTACTGGTACTTGTCCATTCAAACACCATGAGATGGAAATTAGAATTTGTGCTAAAAGAGTGAGGGAGGAAAATATTCACTAAGAACTCTGGCTTCTTCCCTTCCTAAATATGTTTCATTTATTTCAGGAAATTCTCCCAAGTCTCTAGCCACTTCTTTAGGAGTTGGGAATCAGGGCCATGCTTCAATTTCTGAGCCAACTGAAGACCACTTTTGTGTTTCTATCTTCTTATCCTCTACTCTGTTTTTTAATACAAAACATAATTAAATGGCCTAAAGAGACAGATGATAGGTGTAGCTAAATACAGAGACACATGGAGATGGATAGTTAAATAAATAGATTAATATAGTTAAACAGAGACAGAGAGAGACACACAGAGAGACACAGAGAGAGACACACACACAGAGAGAGAGACACAGAGAATTTAATCACACTTGTTATGTGCTACTCTTTGAGCTAAATTAAGTTCTGAGATGGAAAAACAGCCACTACCCTTAGGGATCTTACATTCTAATGGTGAAAGGCAACCATAAAGAGGTGCTGGAAAGAGAGGGGCAAAAGGATTCCCTCATGTGGTGGTTTAGTTCAGAGAATGCCAAAAAGCAAGGTGAAGGCCTAGATCCAGGTAGGACAGGAATGGGCCCCTTATCAGAGTTCAGGGGACCAAGAACAGCCTTGAAATCAAAATGGAAGCAGCTTTGGGCATGTAAGGTCAAGCTTGACAGAGTAATCACACCCCTTTGCCTTATATGGGGTAGTAGAAAGAGCTCTGGATCACTGAACCAGCCAATGGACCTGGGTTCTGATTCCAACTCTGCTACTTACTAGCAGTGAAACCTTAACTCCCTGGGCTTCAGTTTCTTCATCTGTGAAATGAGTAGATTTTACTATTTGGTCTCTGATGCCCCTTCCCAAATCAATTTGTGGGGGAAGTATTATGAAGTGATTTTTATGGCTACAGATAAAAAAGCCACCTAATCTAACCTCCCCAACCCCTCATTTTATAGATGAGGAACTGAGGCCCAGGGAAGTTACCTTGCCCAAGTTCTCATAGACTGAGAGGCAAGATTTACACCTAGGTTCTTTGACTCCAGAGCCAATGCTTCCTCCTATGAAAGCCTCAGTGAAATTTTATGACAAGCCATCCAAAACCCTGTTTCTTTCAGTTCTTCCCTCCATAACTCCAAAGCTCTAGTCAATATTAATGCAGGATCTTCTGGAACTTTGTTGAGAATGTTTGACATAGAAGATATCTTAGCAGTTCAGCTAGTCCAACTCTTTTATTTTACAAATGAAGAAACTGGAACCCAGAGAGTTGAAATCACAGATAATCATCTTAGCATATCTGGAACTCAAAACCAAGTCTTCAGACTCTAAGTCTAGCGTTCTTTCCACTCTTCTCTGCTTCTTTTATTTTTAGCACCCCCTATCCATGGGGCCTCTCCCTCCTTCTGATTGAAGATGGTAGAGAGTAGACATTGGAGAGAGCCTCCCATAATTTCCCACTTGGTTACTGTCCTGGACTTCATCGGTCTTCAGAAAGTCGTCTTTCTGCAAGATTACTTCAATTCTGAAACTCACAGGTTCTCAGTCCTCCCTGCCCCTGGGGTCCCTCCTTCATTCTCTTTGGACAGGGAAGAGGGTGGACATAAGCAAGGTCTCCTGACACTCCATTTAAGGAGGGGTCCCAATGAAGCCTTCTCATAATTTTCTACCTCATTCTTCCCAGTCATGTACTCTCTCTATGCTCACCTTTTTTTTTAGCTTATTTTCTATGCTTTCTTTCCTGATTCGGTTGTCACCTCCTTGAGGACAAGAACTATCTTTTATTTTTCTTTGTAGCTCCAGAGCTTAGCACAGTGCCTGCCACATCAGTGATTCTTTTTTTCCTTTTTTTGCTTTAAATTTCATTTTATTTAATCCAATTTAGTAGACAATTAACATTTTCCACCAACTTGGGGTACAGAAACTTTCACAGGCTCCACAATTTTTTGTTAAGGTGCTGCCTTTGTAGGAGTCTTAGCAGCAGATGAAGCTGTCTTCTTAGTTGCTTGCTTAGCCCTTTTTGCTTCCTTGGCAGCCCTGATGGCTTGTTCTCTTTGGGCCTTACGAACTTCAGGATTTTGGTTACTCTTGGCCATTATATCAGCAAGAGAAGCCCCAGTGATTGCCCTTTGGAATTTAACAGCCCAGGCTGTGTAGGCATACTGCCTCCTGTGACCCAGGTAGATCTTGTACTGATCAACCTTCATGGCTGCAAGAAGGAGGAATATGGTGAAGAGGACCACATAAGTGTTTAATAAAAGTTTATTGATCAAATGAATGGCAAATGAACCCTGAGGCTTAGGCAAAAGAAGTGCTATATAACATTCTGAAACCTGAGTTTAAGCAACTTGACCAAGGTCACACAGGGAGTATCCAAGCCATATTTGATCTAAGTAAACTGAATCCACAACCTGTCCTGGTGTTGATTCTTGACACTTCTGCTTACTAGCTATGAATGATTTCTCCCTGATGAAGCCATGGTAACTCTTAGTAATTGCTGCTTCTCTTTCTAGATCCTCACTAATCATCTCTCTAAATATTCATTCTAGAAATTTCCAAGGAGTCCAAGTTAAGCTCACTAACCTATACCATAAAAACTGTTCTCTTCTCATTTTGAATATCCAATCTTATGGCACATATCCACTCATATGCCAGATCTTTTCAGTTATAATCTGGGCTCTCTAAATTTCCCCTTATCTTCAGAATCAGCTTTCTGTTCAATCATTTCTGTTCTATCATTATAGAGCAGAGGTCATTCTCCTTGACAGAGAAAACAGGTGTAATGTTGTGTCTGGGGAACAAATGGTAGACCAGTTTGACTGAAACAGTCATGCATGAGTAGATGTAAAAGGAAATAAAACTAGAAAGGTTGGTTGGGGCTTGGATTTGGAGAGCTTTGAATATAAACCAAACAGATTTGTTTTGGGGCTGTTGGCTTTTCTTTTTATACTAGTGGCAATAGGGAACTATAAAACTTTCTGAGTAGGAGGTAAGGGGGTATCATTAGGTCAAAGCTATCTTTTTAAAAGTCCATCTGTATAGGATTATTCATTAATTTCTTTATTTGGGGAACTGGAGTTGTTCTTTAATTGTGTTAACTCCATTAATCTTCCTTATTAGTTCATGACTCTGAATGTTAGGACTACTTGAAGTATTTTTATAGAAATGATCAGAAAAATCTAGAGCTAAGAGGAAACTTAGAGTTATATAATTGTTAGGTTGACAGGATCCTTTTACTGATGTCTTGGGTACAAGTACCTAAGAAATTAGGTGAAAAGGAGCTACCAAAGCTAAGAAGTTATCGTTTTAAGTTAAGGTAAAATATGCAATGATTTGGTCAATAAAATTGCTTTTAAGGGTGGCTAGGTGGTACAGTGAGTAAGAGCACCAGCCCCAGAGATGGGACAATCCAGGATCCTTCAGGCCTGAGAAAATGAGCACCCACACATAAATAATGACTGGCTGGGTAACCTTGAGCTACTTAACCCCAATTGCTTTAAAAAAAATAAAATTTTGGGGGAGGAGCCAAGATGGCGGAAAGGAAGCAGTAACCTTGCTGAGCTCCTAGGTCACTAAGTCTCAAAGGGTGAATTTGAGCAGATTCAGGAGTGACAGAGACCACTGGAAGATAGAGAGTGGCAGAGTCCAGCCCAGGAGGTTGCCCAGTGTGTCCAGACAGGGCGAGCACAAGCATGTGGGGTCAGCACAGCTCAGACCTAAGAGCAGACAAGTAGACTACACCTGAGAGAGAAAAAGCCCCAGCCTGCAGACTTACCAAGGATGAATCACAGTCATCTCCCCTTCATTTCAGGAAGGGATGGGAGGGATCATTCGAGCCAGGTAGGAGAGTAGGGCCCCCAGGGGAGAGAGTGGCTTCTCTGGCTGCATTCAGCCCCCAGCCTGGAAGGTTGGAGACTGCCTGCCTGTATAATAAAGGGGCTGGAATGGCAAAGTAAATTCTAGCTGCTCTGATCCTCCCATCCCTCCTTCATGAAGCAGAAAACCAAAAGATAAATCTCCCACCCAGATTGAAATCCCAAGTTAATGGAAATAGCCCCAGGCTTGAGAGTCTCCAAGAAGGGGTGTAACTGAGTGTAGCAGCAAGCACCCCAATATCCCCAGGGTGACTGCCAACACAGGTTCTTAGATCTGCTTTTCAAAAGGAAAGCAACTCAAAATGGGTTAACAAGCTTACTTTAATCAAACAAACACACATTACCTAGTTCAGGGGAAAAAGGTCAGCACCCCCAACTTCAGAGTTACAGAACTTACAGATCAAACAGACAGGCTTCCAAACTGTCCAACCATTATATCAATACCAAATCACAGTTACCAGAGAGGGAAGCATCAACATCTGGGTTTTCAAAGCCGGGGGGCTCTCAACAACGGCTTCCCAGAGTCTCATCTGGTCAAATCACACAACACTTCTCAAAGTGAGCCCCAAAGCAAAGCCTCTCCTCAGGGCTTATATAGCCTTCTCCTGGCTCAGAGAATGTAACAACCTCCTTGACCCACTGCCCAATCACAAAGTATCAAGGTGTGGGCTTTCCTGAAAAACAAGCCTCCCACCACAAGCTCCAGGTGCACTTAAGCTAGGGGCAGGGAAGATCTTTAAATCTGCATTTCCATTACATTCGGCCCCAAGATCTTTCATGCCCATAGCATACACAATTTACATTTGAATTAGCACTAAACATCTCTTAGGTCACATTTTCCAGGTACATAAGAAAATCACAATATAATCTCAAAATACAATAGTCCAAGTCTTCCACTCATGGGGCAAATGTTAACTCAGTCACTTATCCGTAAAATCAAAAAATAGTCACTCTTAAGTTAACTCAATCAGTTACATCAGTTTTCAAAGTACAAGTCTTCCACTTGTGGGGCAAAGTCTTGATTAGCTCAATTAGTCTCTTATCTGTAACAATATCTCAAAGTACAATCAGTAGCTTATTCAGTAAAGTCTTACTAAGTATGCCCATAACACAGACAGTTTACATTTCAATTATCACTAACCATCCCTTAAGTCATATTTTCAAGGTACATCTAAAGTTACCAAAGTGGACACTGGGTCTTAAACAAAGTACATTGCATTTTCACATCACTTCACAAAATACAAAGTATTATCACATAAAGTTCTCTTGGGGGGAGGGGGGTGTCCTTCCCCTTACACTGCTCCAGCCCCTGCTTCCAAATCCCGAGAGGGAGCTGGGCAACAAAACCAATGTGGGGTCCTTGGGGTCCATGGCACTTCACCCCACCCACCATAGTCACAAGTCCATCCCCCCTGGGTCCCAAACTGCGGGATGCAGCAAGGAAACACATTCAGTGCCCCAGCTTTGCCACACAGTCCTTATCTTGTCCTGTGGCTGAACTCCAAACTCCTGGGTTCCTTCTCCTCCAGCAGAAGGCAGCAGCTCCAGGCTTCTCCACAGGTCTCCATGCAGGCAGTTCACCATTCCTGCTCTCAGCTCAGTGAAGTCAGCATGCAGGCCATTCTTCTCTCCTGCTCCATGGCTCCACAGAATCACAGCTACCACAACTGGGAAACAAACAATTATCCCAGCCCCCATACTTTCCTTTTACTCAGCAGATCCCATCCCTCGTCGCCATTTTGTAGCAGCAAGCACCCCAATATCCCCAGGGTGACTGCCAACACAGGTTTTTAGATCTGCTTTTCAAAAGGAAAGCAACTCAAAATGGGTTAACAAGCTTACTTTAATCAAACAAACATACATTACCTAGTTCAGGGGAAAAAGGTCAGCACCCCGAACTTCAGAGTTACAGAACTTACAGATCAAACAGACAGGCTTCCAAACTGTCCAAGCATTACATCAATACCAAATCACAGTTACCAGAGAGGGAAGCATCAACATCTGGGTTTTCAAAGCCGGGGGGCTCTCAACAACGGCTTCCCAGAGTCTCATCTGGTCAAATCACACAACACTTCTCAAAGTGAGCCCCAAAGCAAAGCCTCTCCTCAGGGTTTATATAGTCTTCTCCTAGCTCAGAGATTGTAACAACCTCCTTGACCACTGCCCAATCACAAAAGTATCAAGGTTGGGCTTCCCTGAAAAACAAGCCTCCCACCACAGGCTCCAGGTGCACTTAAGCTAGGGGCATGGAAGATCTTTAAATCTGCATTTCCATTACATTTGGCCCCAAGATCTTTCTTGCCCATAGCTTACACAATTTACATTTGAATTAGCACTAAAACATCTCTTAGGTCACATTTTCAAGGTACATCTAAAGTTACCAAAGTGGCCACTGGGCCTTAAACACAAAACACAAAGCATTATCACATCAATTCACAAAATACAAAGCATTATCACATAAAATTCTCTTGGGAGGAGAGGGGTGTCCTTCCCACAACACTGCTCCAGCCCCTGCTTCCAAGTCCAGAGAGGGAGCTGGGCAACAAAACCAAAGTGGGGTCCTTGGGGTCCATGGCACTTCACCCCACCCACCAGTCACAAGTCCATCCTCCCCCTGGGTCCCAAACTGTGGGATGCAACAAGGAAACACATTCAGTGCCCCTGCTTTGCCACACAGTCCTTATCTTGTCCTGTGGCTGAACTCCAAACTCCTGGGTTCCTTCTCCTCCAGCAGAAGGCAGCAGCTCCAGGCTTCTCCACAGGTCTCCATGCAGGCAGCTCACCATTCCTGCTCTCAGCTCAGTGAAGTCAGCATGCAGGCCATTCTCTCCTGCTCCATGGCTCCACAGAATCACAGCTACCACAACTGGGAAACAAACAATTATCCCAGCCCCCATACTTTCCTTTTACTCAGCAGATCCCATCCTCGTCGCCATTTTGTAGCAGCAAGCACCCCAATATCCCCAGGGTGACTGCCAACATAGGTTCTTAGATCTGCTTTTCAAAAGGAAAGCAACTCAAAATGGGTTAACAAGCTTACTTTAATCAAACAAACACACATTACCTAGTTCAGGGGAAAAAGGTCAGCACCCCGAACTTCAGAGTTACAGAACTTACAGATCAAACAGACAGGCTTCCAAACTGTCCTACCATTATATCAATACCAAATCACAGTTACCAGAGAGGGAAGCATCAACATCTGGGTTTTCAAAGCCGGGGGGCTCTCAACAACGGCTTCCCAGAGTCTCATCTGGTCAAATCACACAACACTTCTCAAAGTGAGCCCCAAAGCAAAGCCTCTCCTCAGGGCTTATATAGCCTTCTCTTGGCTCAGAGAATGTAACAACCTCCTTGACCCACTGCCCAATCACAAAGTATCAAGGTGTGGGCTTTCCTGAAAAACAAGCCTCCCACCACAAGCTCCAGGTGCACTTAAGCTAGGGGCAGGGAAGATCTTTAAATCTGCATTTCCATTACACTGAGACAGCCTGAAGAGAAGAGAGGGAGGGGTCCCAACAAGCCCCACCTCACCTCACCAACAAAAGCCTACTTATAGCCCAGGGGAATAGAGGCAGAAATCTGAAGTGGTCAGATACACCCCCACCTACTCATCTACATTCATATGTACAAAAATATTTATAGCAGCCCTTTCTGTGGTTGCAAAGAATTGGCAACTAAAGGGGTGCCCATCAATTGGGGAATGGCTAAACAAGTTGTGGCATATGAATGTAATGGAATATTATTGTGCTGTAAGAAATGAGGAGGTGACAGATTTCATAATTACCTGGAGAGACTTATACAAACTGATGCTGAGTGAGAAGAGTAGAATCATAAGATAATTGTATATAATCACATACATACCATATCTGTGATGACCAATTATGATAGACTGGACTCTTTTTAGCAATGCAGTGATAAAAGTCAATCCCAAAAGACTCAAGAAAGAGAGAAATGCGCCATCCAGAGATATAACTAGAAAGAACTGAGCCTGAATCCTGATGGAAGCAAACTAAATGATCTTTTTCTTTTCATTGTTTGGTTTTATTTCTTCTTTACCATCTTTCATCCCACCTAGTACAATACGCCTTTGTAATTGGAATAATGTTTAATATGAATGTATTTGCAGATCCTATACTGGACTATATGCTGTCGTGGGGGAGGGCGGAAGGAAGTAAAGGAAATTTGAAAATCAAGGAACTATGGAATTGAATCTTGTTAACTGAAACTAAACTAATAAATTAATTTTTAAAAATTGCTCTTATTCACTTCAATCAAAATATACACTCAATATATGTTGCTGCATTTATTTAATCACTTAATAGAAAACAAGGAAAAAATTCCTACTTTCATTCCCATATCTCATCAAAGAAATCACCCAAATTCCTCTGAAATGTACAATATATTCTTACTAGTCAAAAAACTCATTCATAATGCCGTAAATGATCTGTTACCATTCTCAGGCCTACAAAAACAATGATAGTAAGTCAGAGATCCAAGAATGAAGGTTAGATAAGATCCAAATTCGGATAAAATTAGACAAAAAAAAAGTGACTGGGGAGGGGGCCAGTAGTAATTCTGGTGAGGCTAAAATTAATCCACTCTGAGATAGAGGAAGCTACAGGGTCAGGGAATGTTTTATTGTTGCAGCTGGTGGTGTTTTTATCAAATCTTAGACCATTACTAATTCTAGATTCCCTGGTTTTTATTTATTTGGTTTTAGGCACAGTATTAATTGTTCATTATGTCATGATAAGAATCAGCAACAAAGGCTCTAGCCTGCTGTTAAGAGGAGCTCAATTCTCTTTAGGGTCATGTTACTGGGTATCATTGTTGATTGGACAAATGTACTATAAACACATATACATCACACTTTAAGTTGACTTTAAGTATTTAATAAATAACTCACCAGAAAAAGACCTACCTAACTATCCTGACCAGTACAAATAGTGTTTGGTCAAGGTAACTGGACATGTTCATCACAACCTATACAACTTATCCAACCTATACACTCAAATTGTTTACATGATTAGGAGCTTGGAGTATGCACACTCATTGCCCATTCAAAATGGAGGCACTCATGTCAAAGGTAACTTGACACTAGGATACTAGTATAATTCTCTATTTTTATAGATGGGGAAGCAAGATTCATCGAAGTTAAGAGTGATTTGGATGAAGGCATACATTCTAGACTTATAAAATTAAAGCGTATTGTAGAAATTCAAAATCATATTCCTGTGCTGATGGCCACTGAAGAAATATTCCCATGTTTTACCCAATTATTATAGTCTAAACAATGTACTCTGTATCTTGACACAGTTTATAAGATTACCTTTGATTTGTATCAGCAGAGGCAGCTCTTAGTTTTATGAAGTTAAGTCAATGAAGTAGAAGAGCCTGGCAAGTCCTACCAGATTAGGGAGGTGTTAAGTGTGGACCTGTTATGTAAGCAAGGGGATTGTCTGTGATAGGGAGATGTATGAGTATTACAGAGATTGTCTGTGAATGGAGATGTATGAGTATTATAGAGGTTCAGATGTGAGAAGGGAAGGCCTCCATCAAAACAAACTGCAGTTTCTTAAGACTGAGCTAAAAAGTGAGTGATCTAAATGGAATTTTAGGATCTACCCTGGCTCTCTTTGAGGACCTCTAGCTCCTTGGCACCTACCTCACAGGGCTGTTGTGAAGATCAAATGAGATATTTGAAAAGTGCTTAGCACATAGCACATAGCTCTTAAATGTTTCTTACCTTCATTCCTTCTTCTGGCTTATTGACTCCACTTGAGAGGAGGGCAGAATATCAGTGTTTAACATTTGCCAATTGATAACCAACGGTTCCCTTTTATAAGTGCCAAGTTTAACAAAGATACATAAGAAACTGATATTTTTACTGAATAATTTTGTTTGATTGACATCGTTTTCCTGAATTGACAGGGAACTTTTTTTTTTCTTTTCAGAAGTGATATAATATCTTTGAAAACAAAATTAAATTAAGGATATTAAGACTAAAACCAACTCAATTGGGTGGAGAAAAGATCAATATAGCATTGATAGGAATCATGGAAATTAACCATAAAGGACATATAAGGAAAGATGCTATATGCATCCAGAGGAAGAAGTGATAAATAGAAGATTAGATAGAATAATTTTACAAATATAGATATACCTATCTGGGTCTAATGGAAACCATCTCTGGGGGAGGAGGGAAGAAAAAAAGCAATCTATATGATCATTTTATTCTATATTTATAAATCTATGTAGTAGATTTACAGTTTCATGTGCAATCATGTTTTTTATTATACCATGCTATGAAAATACTTGTTTTGTTACATAAATTAAAAATAAAATAAACAAATATGGGGAAAAAAGCAAAAAAAATGAAAACTTTGAAACTAAAAAATGTATATGGATACTTATCAAAATGTATATCATGACATATTTTCTTATGTGTGTGTGTGTGTGTGTGTGTGTGTGTGTGTGTGTGTGTGTGTGTGAGAGAGAGAGAGAGAGAGAGAGAGAGAGAGAGAGAGAGAGAGACTCCCCAGCAATCCACATCATTTGAACTCGCTATGAGAGAAGGGTCTCATAAGTTTCATAATAACAATCTACTTCACTTAGATATTTAAGGATTTTATTAATGACAGTTCCATCAAAGCACCCTGTAATCCCTTCATATCCCAGAAGATGCCTTTCATAAGTTACTGTGACTGAAAAATATCATCACCTGGCAGTCAAACATCTGAAGATGGAAAATCTGTATTTAAGATGGTTCTCAGAACAAATCAGTAATCATTTTATTTGTCAGTAGATTGAGAACTGGTATTTATAGCCACTATGTTGCGATTAATTTATTGATGTGCATTTAGAGGGAAATCTCCAGTGAAATGCTTAAGGGATCTGTACTTAATTAAACATTTTAATTAATGGCTTGGATAAAATAGATGGTGCTAAGATGGTATGCCTATCAGATTTGTACATGACAATAGGCTGGGAGTTATTACTAATGTTTGAGAACTCTGAATCTGAAAAAGTCTCACTGCACTAGATTGATTCTAATATATCAGTTTTAGCAGAGAAAAAATATAAATTCCTACCCTTAGATTAAAAAAAGAAACATAACATGAGTACAGAATGGGGGAGATATGACTGGACAGCAGTTTCTCTGAATGGTTGGAGGTGAACTTCACTATGTTCAGTAGTGTCACCAAAGGAATCCAGCAGCCAAAAAAAGCTGAATCGATCTTAGGTCACATGAATAGAAGCATATTTATTCTAGATGTGAGAAAGGGAGTGGAGAGAGACAGAGACAGGCACAAAAGGTCAGAGAGAATTTGAGAAATAATGGTGAATAATCCCTTCCTGACAAGGTGGTTTTGAGGTTTATTCAAAGACTCCTGGAAAGGAAATGGTGAAGCACTTTAAGTACTGGTAGAAGACTATTTATTAAATCTGAAAGAGAAGCTGGATGAAATGTACACTTGGCTGTAAGAAAATGGCAGTCACAAGGAAACTGTCACCTGAGGAGGAAGACACTGCCTGAAAACCTTATACAAATCACCTTCAATATATATATATATATATATATATTATATATATATATATATATATATATATATATATATATATATATCTACAATATAATTTGTAATGCTAGATGATACATTAAAAACTTAAGTTTCGTTTCACATGGAAATGTGAGAAAAATTGAGGAAGGAGTTTGACAGAATCTAGGTGGAATTTCAGTCCAGCATTTTACCTAAAGGCAAGCTAGGATTTAAAAATGCATTCAGAGGATCATATGTTTAGGTAGCTAGCATCTGTTTGCTCCAATTCTCTCTTTGTTTCCCTCCTTCCCTTCTCCCTCCCTGATTTTCTTTGTCACCCTTTGTATCTTTCTGTCTCTCTGGCTTTCTCTCTCCCTACCTCTGCCTTTATCTCTCCTTTCATCTCCAGTTCTGGGTTCCTCTTGCCTTCCTCTTCCTTCCTTCTCTCTCTCTGTGTCTTTCTCTATCTCTTGGTTTCTCTCTCTCTCTCTCTCTCTCCCTCTCTCTCTCTCTCTCTCTCTCTCTCTGTATTTTTTTGTGTTCATTTCTTGTGTCCCTCTGTCTCTATCTCTCTGTCTCTGTGTGTTTTTCTCCCTATCTTCTTCTATTTAAGCGTGTGTCTTTCTCCCTATCACTTGTATTGTTTTGTCCCCTTTTAGGACCAATATACCAATATTTAATACCAATCCACCAGTTTGAGCCTTGATCTCTAGCAATAGGGACTAGTAGTGTGTGCCACTAATCCCAGTTCAAAACTGTCTTTACAGATGTTCAAAGTAAAGTGCCTTTCCTAAGATACTCCAAGTAGTAGATACCAGAACCAGGAAAACCTAGGTTCTCTAACTCAGTTCCAATATGCTTTTCCCAATACCATAATGCTTTCCTTTAAACTCCCATGCAAAGCTAATCATTCTGTTTTCCGTTTATATTTTTGCTATATTATCATTGAAATCATCAAGTTATTTTTTCTTTGAATGTTTGGTTGTTTAATATACTTTGCTTTACAAATTTAAGGGTAATTTTTATAATCTTCATGACAAAAATAAAGAATATTTCTCCAATTTCATAATGAAATTCAATGTAAAAGATTAAATATACATATAGCAGGGGTGACCAGAGAAACTCCTGATTTTCTAGACTGTGATATCTCCTGTGCAGTTGGATATATGTTCTGGCTCCTCAGAACTATCCCAAGTCAGCAAATAAAGATTGTCTCTCATCACTTCTGCATACAGAAAATTCAATTTAAAGAAAACTTTTTCAAGACCAACTCTAATCCATAAATTAAGGAATACCTTTATTGTACAACACACTCCACATATAGTTTTCAATTTCCTTAAAGTAATCTTATTTGGGCCATGACTCAAGTGGCCAAGAAGAGCAATCCAAAGCATTATCCTTCCATGTTTTGTGTTAGTGAGTGCTTCCTAGTAAATTACTATCGTGACTTCATTGGACTCAGTATATACAACACGTACACTCCAAGGTCAAGTGGAATCAACCATCAAAGTGACTCATCAAGAGTTGGGCTCAGGCTATCAGGCTGAGCTTGGCAACATAAACATCTTGATGAGGGGGACTGAGAAATAAGAGAGGAGACAGGAGGTATTGAGAAGCAAAATCAGGAATGTTGGACACTACAACCTAATTTCCAAGATGAGGTCTGGAACAGGGGAGAATGGAGTCAGATCCCCTAAGCTAAAGTCAGGAATGGTGAATCAGTCACAAGAAGAAAAGACACAGAGCGAGGCCAGAGAAACAGATGATCAGTAGAACAGAAAGCAGCTGAAAGTCTTAAATACTTGGCTCCCTCTGACAATTTCTGCTCTCCCTTCTGACCTTGCTTCAGAAGTTAATCCCTGTGTGACCAATTTGCTGCCCGGCAGGGCCCTGACACTTGGTTGTGTTCTGGTCTTAGGTTGCCAGCCACTGTTACAGCTTATCCTGTTTCCACTTGTCAGGACTAGCTGTAATAACTTTTCTACCTGTTCTATTTCTAGCATCCAGGGGCTCTGGGACACCTCTTCATGTAAGATGAACAGGCTTGGTCCTTGGGGCCACCAAATCAGTGTGAAGGCTGGTGTTCACTTTAAAGACTCTGGATCACTTGGGAGAAGACATGCCAGGAATGTAGCTACTGGTGGGACTCCTTTCATGACTAGCATCAATAGCATCCCAGGCCTGTGCCTCCTGCATCCTCATTTCTAGTACAAAAACATATTCCCTGGCAGATGTTATCCCTTTGAAGGTTAAGACTATTGCACTGCCTTCTTTTTTCTCAGACCTGGCCCAACCATCTTTTGAACTGAAAAAAAAAATGCAATCCTGATCTTTTATTTTTGTCTCTGAGAACATACTCAGCTTTGCCCTGAGCAAAGCAAGACATGACTTTTGCCAGTGTTCTCTGGCTTTTTGTCTCCAAGTAGCTGCTCCATGAAAGGGTCATAGATCTAGAAGGCTTTATCAACCACTTAGTCCAACCCTCTCATTATACTAATGAGGAAACTGAAGCAAGTTAAGGAGACAGGTACAATTATTTGCCCAGTCATGTAACTAGTAAGCTTCAGAGGCTAGTTTTGTACCAAGGTCCTTGGAAATCATAACTAGCATCTTTCCCACTCTATCATATTAATTGTTTTGAAGTACACATGCAAAATATCACTGAAAATACTAGCTGGTTTCTCCACAATCAGTTCCATTATTTGATTGTCTGTTGAGAATATCAGATGAGTTTTTTTATTTTTAATATCTCTTCATTGCAGAGATGTAGCCTATGTTTACTGCTACTTTCTTTTGTCTTCTGATTTATTGGGAGCTCTGGCAGATAAATAATCTACTTTATAGGAAGAGTTGTTCTAGGAAAAGGAACTGACAAGAATCCAGGCACTGGACCTGAGGCAAGAAAATCAACCACCTAAAAATATACAGCCTGAAATTGGGGGCATCTTCAGTGTCCTGATCTTATCTTGTCACTGGACTCGAATGCCTCCTGAGGAGAAGGTAAGGCTGGTAACCTTGACCAGCCCTCCCTCACTTAAATCCAATTCGATTACAAGTTATGGCATCCTCCTCCTGATATCATGAGAACAAAGGACACACAACAACAACCTGGAATTCAAAGGCAATTTTTGAGGGATAATAGAAATGGGATTCTTCTCATCTCTATGTCCCTAGGGGTGGATATATTCTTGATAGTCAATATCAGAAAGAAATGCTTTAATAACTTTCATCATGCAAATGAACTCTAATTAAGCTATTACTCCCTCACCTTTTTGAATCACTTGATCTAATCTATTTATAGTGACTATTAAGTCTAATGCCAGTTTAGAGGGTCCATTTGTGTTTAGAGACTGTTTACTCTAGATTTTTAATGAAGTTAGAATAAATGTTGTCCCAATACCAAGATTAGGGAAGAAGAAAGCAAGCCGCAAAATAAGACCCCTTATCTGAGGTTCCGGTTCCTCCAGCTACATCTGTTTTCATGGCACCTGCTTCAGCTGGTTTGGGAATTTATAGAGAGAATAAGATAGGGATAGGGATAAAGCTAAGAACTAGCACTTGCTTAACAGTTTAAGATTTACACTGGGCCCTTCACATATAATCTCATTTCATTTTCACAACAACTCTATGACAAGTACAGGTATTTCTATTAGCATTTCACACACAAGGAAAGAGGACTAGAGTGGCTTCAGTGATTTGTCCAAGATCACATGGTTAATAAGCAGTCGCCAGGAGTCAAATCCACATAATTTATAGTTTCCAACTCCATGGGCAGATTCCACGTATATGGTACAATTTATGAAGCATAGCAAAGCTTTCTTGACCCCAAATTTTCCACATATCCTGAAGTTTTCATCTTTTGTAGCAACAATATTAATAATAGCCACTAGTATGTATACTTTCCAAAGTTTGTTTTACAACTATAAGATTATTTCATTGGATCCTCAACAGCCCTAGGAGATAGATGCTATTATTATTTTCATTTTAGAGAGGAGGAAATTGAGTCAGGGAAAGCTTAAGTAACTTACCCAAGGTCACAGAACTAGGAAGTGCCTGAGGCCAGATTTGAATTCAGCTTTTACTGACTCCAGGTCCAGTACTCTATCCTCTGTACCACCTAGCTGTCTAGATAGAATACTTTATATAGGAATACAGTTTTATAGACAAAAAGTTGTCACATACACTGACTCATTTAAAGCTAATGACAGTCTTTTTATGTAATTGAAAGACTTATGTGGACTAGTAGTTGTCTCTGTAAACCTGGGAAATCACAACATTTCTGGTCTTAAGTTTCCTCATCTAAAAAAAAATTAATATACTTAAACTGAAATGATTTCTAAGTTTCCTCCCAGCTTTCAATGTATGATGCTAAAATCCAGCCACATAATTTAAATTATTTCCCTGACATAGGCTATTTGCCCTTAGATAAATAACTTAATCCTTTTCTTCCTCAGTTTTCTTATCCGTGAGAAAGATTGAAAGGATCAAGACAATAGGGGGGAAAACAATTCATTTGCCAACTTCACAATGTTGTCTCTTTTGGGCACTACAAAACATTAAAGATTGGGATCAACCTGGGGTTGATCTGGGAATACCTGATCATAGTTCACCTTCTAATCAGTTTGATGGGATCATGGGCATTTGTCTGACAGACACTTCCTATCAAGAGAGATACACACTCTGATACTTTGCTGAATGACTGATTCTCAGTAACAGACGTTGTTTCCAAGATGATTGGAGACTGAAAGTGGAAGGAAAGAGATGCTTGAAGAATGGACTTTGGTCAAACTGTTGTCCCTTCCCCCTTCCCCATGGACTGCTGTGTAAAATGATCCCATACCATTTTTGTTCTTTCTCACCCTTAGATCTTCAATCCAGAACTCTCTAAGGTAGAAGAGAGGAGTTTCTCCTCTTTTCCCCCAGAAACAGAAATGGTGACTACTAGGAACAGCACACAGTGAGTTCTACATAGTTACCCAGGTGGTTTGAGGTTTCTGAACTTCAGGTTTCTGGCTAATTATTTCTTTGTTTCCTTTTACAAACCCATTTCAGAGACTGAAATCTTTAGAATGAACTTTCAGTTCCATGATATGACAAAGGACAAGGCATTTATGGAGTTAATGCAAAAGCATATGGACATGGTAGACATATTTACACTTGGCCTGATGGTATACATACTGAAAATAGCCTTTTCCAGGTTTTAAAATTATATTATCACACTCTCAGGTTGAAGATTTCCCACAGTTAAGAGTGTCTGGGTTTTCACATTTGGACATTTATTTCCTAGAGTGACAAATTTTCTTCAATAGTGTTTCTCTTATAAAAAGAAAGAGGATTTCCTGGAAGCTGAAGGGCTGAAGACATGCCATAGGCTGGGGTTGGGAGTGGTGGAGCTATCTGGAAGTGTACTTCTTGTTTAATAGCACTAAAAGTGTGTTTATATTCAGATGATAATCTAATAACAAGTATTTTGTGTTTATTGGTTTATCAGTTTATTTGTTCCTGAGCTATGGGGAAGGAAGGGAGGGAGGGAAGGTGGGAGAAAGGAAAGGAGAGAGAGAGGGAGGAAATAAGGAAGAAAATAAAGAAACAAGCATTTCTGTAGATTCTCCTATGTACCAGGCACTGTGCTAAATGCATTACAAATGTTATTTCATTTAATCCTCACAACAATCCTGGGAGGTATTCTTATTATTATCATCCTAACTTTACAGATGAGAAAACTGAAGCAGAAAGAGTTTAAATGACTTGCCCAAAGTCACACAGCTAGTGTCTGAGGATGAATTTAAACCAAAGTTTTCCTGAGTCTAAAGCTCCATTCACTGCAGCATCTAGGTATCACAGCATCTTATGTATTTTCTATTCCAATTGGATGAAATAACGACTATCTGATACCCATTACCCAGAGTATACATTGAATGATGATGTGGAATTCAGGACTGCCCACATTTGGAAATAACTGAACACTAGAGCTATACCTAAGTTTTATGTTAGAGATTTTTCCAGAGTAAGATTTGAGATTGAGCCAATGAATGGAGAAATCAACTCTTTAGGGTCAATTCTTAAAATCCAACACAGCCTGTATAGTGTCAGAGACTTGTTGGCAAGGGAATAAGGTCAGGGTTAAGCCTTAAATTACAATTGTACAATTTAGTTTGTAATGAGGAAAACATAACATCTTACACTGCCAGTCCTTTTCAACTAGGTCCTCTAGAGAAGATGCTTGTAAATAATGAACTCTCACATGCTTTATTAAAAATAGTCAGTTGTTCATATTGGACAATTAACCCCACAGATACGCAGTCTAAAAATAGACCCCGCCCCGCTCTGGCAAAGCTCGAGACTGAGATCACTCACCTCTGTTTTTGGTTTGTGGTTGTTGCTGATGGTGATTTTTTTTCTCTCTCTCTCTCCTGAATGAGTAGCAAGAAATATACAAGAAATAGAAGATCTTAAAGGAACCATTCAGGGGCTGACTATTAATACACATTAATTTCTGTTTCTGACAGATGTGATTTTTGCCAATCTTTCTCACAGTCTGTGGCATCCTAAAAACACAATTCACACACTGCTGCAAAAAACACAATAGAGAGAGATCTCAAATGTGATAGTCATGAATATCCCCGGGAATATGTGAGAGCAGTAATGGCGAGATCCACTTTGGAAGGCTGATTTCTTACAGCATTATCCTTCCCTCTCCCAAAAATTAGTGGTTCTATTCCCCTGTAGCCAAAAGGAATGCATATTTAAATAGCATTCTCATAGAGATAATAACGGCAGGTATGCAAGAGGGCATGGAGGTAAAATGGAGTAGACTTATGCCCAGAAAAAAGAAATCGATCAATCATGGGTTTTGAATGCTAGACATGGTTGTGATAGAGTGATTGGAAGCTTGGTATCCCTGAGATAGTGAAAAGACCAGTGTTGAGTAGAGATAATTTGGGGAAGATTTTGGGAACATATAGAGCAGAATCATACAGGGTTAAATGTGGTGATTGAGAAGATACACACTTCAGTGAAAGCTCTGGTTCTTTGAAATTTTCCAAGTATCATGGAGATATTTGCCAACAGTGCTGCTGTCACAGGCTGAAAGGGTTCTCATTATAGATTCCTTTTAAGGTGAACTTACCATTAAATAGTTCATAGAATGTCAGATTCTCAAAGATGCAACAATGACAGATATCTATGTATTTATACCTACAATATAACTTCTACTGTCCATCAGAGCAATTGCAATTTTGATTCTTCACAAAACTTACTGTAAATCCATCTTTAAGGATTTGGTATTTCCTCAATGCAGCTATTATTTATCTGGGCTTCATACTGGAAAATATGTAGGTCATCTAAAAATAAGCTCATCAGTTTTATTTTAAGAAATGCTTAAGGGGGGGCGGAGCCAAGATGGCAGAGTAGAAACAGCACTTCCAAGGTGCTCTGCCCCACACCACTTCCAAACAATGTAAAAGGTGGACTTTGAACAACTTTTGGAACTCCAGCACCCACAGAACAACACAGAGAAGCTAACCTCCCACTGAGGACAGACTAGCAGCCCTGCAGGGAGTGGCCAGCACAGCACAGGGAAAAGCTCTGGGAGCCGAGTACAATGCTCTGTGAGCCGAGCCCAGGCCTGTGTGAGCCTCGGTTTTAGGCCCTCGGCGGCCAGGCCAGCAGCCAGCTGGAGGGACCCCAGAACACCAGCAGGTGTGGCAATTCCAGCATTATCAGTACAGATATGCCTAGGACAAAGTGAGAGGTTAGTGCCCTATTGACTTTGAGACTAGTATTTGGGGAACTCGTTGGCTTCCTCCCCTGGGGGCAAAGAGGATTGAAGCATGGAACAGGAGAAAGTCTGTGATGTCAGAACTCCTGCACCAAAAGCCCCAAATGAAAATATGAGCAGGTTACGGGCTATAGAGGACCTTAAGAAGGATTTGAAAAACCAAATAAGAGAAGTGGAGGAAAAATTGGGAAGAGAAATGAGAAGGATGGAGGAAAAGTATGAAATGACAGTCAACAGCCTGACTGAGGAAAATAACACCTTAAAAATAGACTAAGTCAAATGGCAAAAGAGGCTCAAAAGGGCAATGAGGAGAAGAATGCCTTAAAAAGTCGAATTTGCCAGGTGGAAAAGAATCTCAAAAGCTCACTGAGGAGATTCATTCCTTCAGAGTTAGACTGGAGCAAATGGAAGCTAGTGACATTATGAGGAATCAAGATGCTGTTAAAAAGATCCAAACAAATGAAAGAATAGAAGGCAATGTGAAATATCTCATGGGAAAAACCGCTGACCTGGAAAATAGATCCAGGAGAGATAATTTAAAAATTATTGGACTACCTGAAAGCCATGATCAAAGAAAGAACCTAGAAATCATCCTTCAAGAAATTCTCAAGGAAAATTGTCCTGATGTTTTAGACCCAGAGGGCAAAATAGAGGTTGAAAGAATCCACCAATCACCTCCTGAAAAAGATCCCAAAAAGAAAACTCCCAGGAATATTATAGCCAGGTTCCAGAATACCCAGATCAAGGAGAAAATACTACAAGCAGCCAGGAAGAAACAATTTCAATATTGTAGAAACACAATCAGAATAGCACAGGACCTGGCAGCTTCTACACTGAGGGATTGAAGGGCATGGAATATGATATTCCAGAGGGCAAAAGAGCTGGGATTAAAACCAAGAATCACCTACCCAGCAAAACTGAGTATGTTGTTTCAGGGGAAAATATGGTCATTCAGTGGAATAGAGGACTTTCAAGCATTCTTGAGGAAAAATCTAGAGTTGAATAGAAAATTTGACACACAGACACAAGAAGCAAGAGATGCTTGAGAAGGTAATCAGGGAAAGAAATCAAAAGGACCTTATCAAAATTGAACTATTTACATTCCTACATGGAAATACAATAACTGTGACTGATGAAACCTTCCTCATTATGAAAATAATTGAAGAAGGGTATATGGGCATATGAATACATATGTGAATGTGTGTACATATGTTTACAGGTATACATGGATAGAGGGCACAGGTTGAATTTGAGGAATGGATGATACTTAAGGGGTGAAGTTAAAAGGTGAGAGATGAAAGTGGCAAGAGGAGATGGGGAGAGACAGGGTAGGATAAACTATCTCATGTAGAAGAGGCAAGGGGAAATGGCTACAGGGGAGGGGAAGAACAAGAAGGCAAAAAGGCAAAACCATATTCTCATTGAATTTGGCTCAGGGAGAGAATGATATACATACTAAAAGGGATATCTCACCCTGTAGGAGAGTAGGGGTAAGTGGGATGAGAGGGAGGATGATGGAGGAGAGGGCATTCTGGGGGAAGGGGACGTTGGAAGTACCCAGTATTGAAGAGGGACAGGATCAAAGTAGGGAATGGACCAGGTGGGGGGTGGGATGGGTGGGAGGGAAATACAACCAGTCTTTTACAATATATCTACTATGGTAATGTTTTGCATAGCTATACATATACAACACATACTGAATTGCCTATCTTCCCAGAGGGAGTGGGTGACAATGGAGGAAGGGAATGGATCTGAAATTCAAAGTTTAAAATTAAATGTTTCAAATGTATATAAATACTATTATTAATACTATTTTGCATTTAATTAGGAGATAAGATGTGCAGGCATTGGGGCACAGAGATTCACCTTGCCCTAATGGCAAAGTCGAAGGGGGTATGGGAGAAGATATGGGAGAGAGCAGATTGGATGTGGGGATATCTTGTGGGACTGCTATTCTGCCGTGGTGGGTAGGGGAAAAATGGGGGAAAATTGTAACTCAAAATCTGGTGGAAATGAATGATGTAAACCAGAAGTTAATAAAGCATTTGTTAAAATAAAAAAAAAAATTTAAAAAGACTGGAAAAAAAGAAATGCTTAAATATATTTTGTAACATATTTAAAGGAAATGCTTTACATAAACAGTCTTTATTGTTTTTTTTTAATTAATTTATTAGTTTAGTTTCAGTTAACAAGATTCAATTCCATAGTTCCTTGATTTTCAAATTTCCTTTACTTCCCTCCTCCCTCCCCTCATGACAGCATATAGTACAGTATAGGGTCTGCAAATGCATTCATATTAAACATTATTCCAATTTCAAAGGCATATTGTACTAGGTGGGATGAAAGATGGTAAGGAAGAAGTAAAACCAAACAATGAAAAGAACAAGATCATTTAGTTTGCTTCCATCAGGATTCAGGCTCAGTTCTTTCTAGTTATATCTCTGGATGGCGCATTTCTCACTTTCTTGAGTCATTCGAGATTAACTTATATCACTGCATTGCTGAAAAGAGTCCAGTCTGTCATAGTTGGTTGTCACAGATATGGTATGTCTGTGATTGTATACAAATTTCTTCTGATTCTACTCTTCTCGCTCAGCATCAGTTTGTATAAGTCTCTCCAGGTAATTATGAAATCCGTCACCTCCTCGTTTCTTATAGCACAATAAAATTCCAGTACATTCATATACCACAACTTGTTTAGCCATTCCCCAATTGATGGGCACTCCTTTAGTTTCCAATTCTTTGCAACCACAAAAAGGGCTGCTAAAAATGTTTTTGTACATATGGTTCTTCCTCCCACTACTATGATCTCTTTGGGATATAACCCTAGGAGTGGTATGGCTGGGTCAAAGGGTATGAAATTATTTATAATTCTTTGGGCATAATTCCAGATTGCTCTCCAGAATGGTTGGATAAGTTCACAACTCCACCAGCAATGTATTAGCATTCCAATTTGTCCACATCCTCTCCAGCATTTGTCACTTTCTTGTTTTGTCATCTTAGCCAATATGACTGGAGAGATGTGGTATCTCAGAGTTGTTTTGATTTGCATTTCTCTAATTAATAGTGATTTAGAGCATTTCTTCATATGCTTATAGATATCTTTAATTTCTTTCTCTGAAAACTTCCTATTCATATCCTTTGACCATTTCTCAATTGGGGAATGACTTATATTCATATAGATTTGGCTCAATTCTCTATAAATTTTAGAAATGAGTCCTTTATCAGAGACACAGGTTGTAAAAATTCTTTCCCAATTTCCCACCTCCATCTTGATCTTGGTTACATTGGCTTTGTTTGTGCAGAAGCTTTTCAATTTAATGTAATCAAAATTATCCATTTTGCATTTTATAATGCTCTCTAATTCTTGTTTGGTCCTAAAATCTTCCCCTCTCCACAGATCTGTCAGGTAATCTATTCCTTGCTTTCCCAAATTGCTTACAGTATCATCCTTTACACCTAGATCATGCACCCATTTAGACTTGATTTTGGTATATGGTGTTAGATAGTGATCTATGCCCAGTTTCTGCCATACTGTATTCCAGTTTTCCCAGCAGTTTTTTTCAAATAGTGCATTCTTATCCCAAAAACTGGGGTCTTTGGGTTTATCGAACAATAGATTGCTATATTCATTAACTGCTGGGTCTCCTGCACCTAATCTATTCCATTGATCCACTACTCTACACCTCTGCCAGTACCAAGCAGTTTTGATGACTGCTCCTGTATAATACAGATGAAGATCTGGCATAGCTAGTCCACCTTCCCTAGCATTTCTTTTCATTAATTCCCTTGATATTCTAGACCTTTTGTTTTTCCAAATAAATTTTGTTATTATTTTGTCTAACTCTACAAAGTAGTTTTTTGGTAATTTGATTGGAATGGCACTAAATATATAATTTAGTTTGGGTAAAATTGTCATTTTTATTATATTAGCTCGACCCAGCCACGAGCAATTGATATTTTTCCAACTATTTAGATCTGATTTTATTTCTGTGAGAAGTGTTTTGTAGTTGTGATCATATAAATTCTGGGTTTGTTTTGGCAAGTAGATTCCCAAATATTTTATAATGTCTACAGTGACTTTAAATGGGATTTCTCTTTCTATCTCTTGCTGTTGAGTTTTTTTTTTTAAATTAATTTATTAGTTTAGTTTCAGTTAACAAGATTCAATTCCATAGTTCCTTGATTTTCAAATTTCCTTTACTTCCCTCCCCCCTCCCCTCATGACATCATATAGTACAGTATAGGGTCTGCAAATGCATTCATAATAAACATTATTCCAATTACAAAGGCATATTGTACTAGGTGGGATGAAAGATGGTAAGGAAGAAGTAAAACCAAACAATGAGAAGAACAAGATCATTTAGTTTGCTTCCATCAGGATTCAGGCTCAGTTCTTTCTAGTTATATCTCTGGATGGCGCATTTCTCACTTTCTTGAGTCATTCGGGATTAACTTATATCACTGCATTGCTGAAAAGAGTCCAGTCTGTCATAGTTGGTCGTCACAGATATGGTATGTCTGTGATTGTATACAAATTTCTTCTGATTCTACTCTTCTCGCTCAGCATCAGTTTGTATAAGTCTCTCCAGGTAATTATGAAATCCGTCACCTCCTCGTTTCTTATAGCACAATAAAATTCCATTACATTCATATACCACAACTTGTTTACTTCCCCAATTGATGGGCACCCCTTTAGTTTCCAATTCTTTGCAACCACAAAAAGGGCTGCTAAAAATATTTTTGTACATATGGTTCTTCCTCCCACTACTATGATCTCTTTGGGATATAACCCTAGGAGTGGTATGGCTGGGTCAAAGGGTATGAAATTATTTATAATCCTTTGGGCATAATTCCAG
>WOXC01009529.1:0-158789 GCA_011680675.1 Gymnobelideus leadbeateri | reverse complement strand
ATTTCATTAGCCCTTCTCTTTTCCACACTTCTAAATTGCTGTCTCTAATCTATTGTAGGCTTGAAAACCTGATATCTCAGCATGTTAGAACTGTGCTTTAAATCACAGCTAATAAGGTAATTAATGGATACGGCAGAGTCACTTCTATGGAAGGAAAATACCCTGGGCTTTTGTTCATGAGCCTTGCACTATTTTTGTCATTCAAAGGCCTTAAACAAAATCATGTGCGTGTGTACAAACACTTATACATGCATATGTATATATGTATGTGTATATGTATTTATGTATACATATATGTGTACGTACACACATATGTGTACGTACACATATATGTGTGTCTCTGTGTGTGTATGTTTATGTGTGCCAGGCTATGTAAAAGTGGCCTAAACTGCTTAAATTCTTATTTCTGGAAAGATTTAATAAGTGGAAAATTTCACCAGTTTATGCTTTTTGTACCTAAGGTCTGATAATATTCAAAGAAGGGAATAATTGTGATCTATCAGTTAGATAATTGTTATCTAATTCCTAATGCATGCTCCCATTTTCTCCACTCTAAATTACACAACAAAGGACTATGGCACTCCTGAAATTTCTATGCCTCCTTTTTGTACTTGAGGTAACATATAACCTCTTCTATTGAACATATGAAGTCTTTCATGTTTTGTACCAAGTATATTTTCCCCAGTTTACATTATTCCCACAACCACACCCACACTGTATCCCAACCATATTGGCATGCTTGCTCTTTCCTCTAAAAGACATTTATTCTTTCCACTGTTTCTAAGCCTTTGGAAAGTCGGTCCTTTATCTCATATGCTACCTCCTACACTAGGCATCCATTCATTTATTTTCTTCCTTCCTCCCTCCCTCCCTTCTTCCTTCCTTCCTTCATTCTTTCCTTCCTTCCTTCTCTCCTTCCTTCCTTTCTATATGCATTTATTAGGCATCTATTAAATGCCAGCCCTGTCAAGTAGATGTTGGGGAAAGAAAGGCAAAAAAAAAATGTCATTGCCTTCAAAAGACTTCCATTCTGTTTGGCAGAGAGGGACAACATGTGCAACAGTAAGTAAATACCAAGTCAATTTGAGTATAAACAAGATAATTGGGGAATGGAGGGATAACATTAAGAATTTGGGCATTTAGGAATGGTTTAGTATAGAAGGTGATATTATAGTTGATCTTTGAGGAATACTTTGCAGCTTCAAAATGTTGAAGTGAAGACAAAGAACATCCTGAATATGGAGGACACTGTGTATAGAAACATGGAGCAAGTAATATCATACAGTACAGGTGGGAACAACAAATAAGTCATCTTGGATGGAGCAGAGTATATATTGAAGGGCCATTATTTGAAATAAGTTGAGAACAGGGGTTATCAACTTGGTCTGTGAAAATTAGTCTTGAATATAAAATGTTTCCATAGTTATGGTTCAATGTAATTGGTTTTCTTTGTAATCTTAAGTATTTTATTTTATGCATTTAAAAGCATTATGTTGATGAAGGATCCATAGGTTTTTTCCAAACTTCCAGAGTGGTTCATGATACAGAAAAGGGTTAAGAGCCTTTTATTTCTAGAAAAAGGATTCAGAGCAAGATGGTGAAGAGCTTTAAATGACAGAAAAACAAATGGGGATAAAGGGGACAATGAAGGTTTCTGAGTTTCTTAGAAAGTTACATAGATATGTGTTTCAGAAATATCAATTTTGCAGTTTTTTGGAGACATTTTCTAATCCCTAAAGTGCTTTTAGTTTTCTATGCTGTCTCCTAAACTTAGAGTGTATTTACTTTACATCTATTTTTGGTTACTTATATAAACACAGACATAGTCTGTATATCAATCATATATGTATATGTATATATATATGCTTGTAAATGCATGGAAATATATAAGATGTATTTACAAATACATTTGCATTGTATATCTCCACTCTCACACCTCCCCTCTTCCTAAAATGGTAGGCTATTTGATATGGATTAAATATGTGCTGCTATCATACAAAACATATTTCAACATTAGTCACGATTGTGAAAGAAGAAACAGATCAGAAGAGGAAAATAGGCATGAAAAAGAATAAAGTGAGAAATGTATGCTTTGACATACATTCAGATTCCGTTGGTTTTTTATGTTTATCTATATTGGATGTGGATAGCATTTTCCTTCATGAGACCTTTGTATGTTCCTTGGATCATAGTGTTACTGAGCTAAGTCATCCGTAGTTGATCATCACACAATATTGCTGATACTGTGTACAATGTTATCCTGGCTCTGCTAGTTAAACTTTGGATTAGTTCACTCAAGTCTCTCCAGGTATTTTTTTCTGAAATTTTCCTGTTCATCATTTCTTATTGCATAATAGTATTCGATTACATTCACAATACAACAACTTGTTCAGAAATTCCTCAATTGATAGACATCCCTCTATTTCCAATAATTTGCCACCACAAAAAGTGCTGCTATAAATAATTTTGCATATATAGGTCCTTTTCCCTTTATCAGGATTTTTCAGTGATACAAACGTAGTAGTGGTATTGTGGACAAAAGGGTATATAAATTTTGTTTGTCCTTTGAGCATAATTCCAAATTACTGTCCAGAATAGTTGGATATATTCACAACTCCACCAACAATGCATTAATATCCCAATATTCCCACACCCTCTCCAACATTTATCATTTCCCTTTTTTGTAATATTAGCCAATCTGAGAGGTATGATGTAATACCTCACAGATATTTTAATTTGCATTTATCTATTCAAAAGGTATGTAGAGCACTTCTTCATATACATATAAATACTTTTGATTTCTTCATCTAAAAACTGCTTATTCATATCCTTTGACATTTTTCAGTCAGCAAATGATTTGTATTCTTATAAATTTGACTCAATTCCCTATATATTTTAGAAATTAGGCTTTATCACAAACATTGGCTGCAAAAATATTGGATTTGCTTAAACAAAATCTTTTTAATTTAATGTAATCAAAATTGCATTTCATAATGTTCTTTCTTATTTGGTCATAAATTCTTCCATTCTCCACAGATATGGCAGGTAAACTATGCCTTGTTTTCCTAAATTGCATATAATGTCAACCTTTATATCTAAATTGTGTGACCAATTTGACTTTACCTTGGT
Organism: Gymnobelideus leadbeateri; assembly: GCA_011680675.1. Lineage (NCBI taxonomy): Eukaryota > Metazoa > Chordata > Mammalia > Diprotodontia > Petauridae > Gymnobelideus > Gymnobelideus leadbeateri. The sequence continues at coordinate 155,660 of WOXC01009529.1, read as the reverse complement.
ATATGGTGTAAATATTGCTCTATGCCTAGATTCTATCTTACTATTTTCCAGTTTTCCCAGCAATTTTTGTCAAATGGTGAGATTTTATTGGAGATAAATCTTTAGATTTATCAATCATTAGATTACAATAGTCACTGACTACTGTGTCTTGTGTACCTAACCTATTCCACTGATCCACCACTTTATTCTTAGCCAGATTGCTGCTTTATAATAGTTTGAGGTCTGGTACATCTAGGCCGCCTTTCCTTGATTTATTTTCATTAATTCCCTTGATTCTGGAACTTTTCTCATTCCAGACAGATTTTATTGCTATTTTTTCTAGTTCTATAAAATACTTTTGGTAGTTTTATTGGCATGGCACTGGATGAGTAAATTAACAACATTCTCTTTTCTTTCCCCTCTTTTTCTTCTATCTTTCTTCTATGATTTTTAAGTTCTTTTTAAGTTCTTCCATGAGTTCATTCTGGACTTAAAACTGCTTCTCATTTTTCTTTGGGATTTTAGGTCTTTTGACATTGTTGTCCTCTTCTGAATTTGTGTCTTGATCTTCCCTGTCAACAAAACAACTTTCTACTGTCAGATTCTTTTGTCGTTGTTTGTTCATCTGCTTTGGCTTTTCACCCCTTTCTTTAAATTTGTTTACCTAGAGGTGTTTAACTCTAGGTAAAGAAGTGTTTGACTCAGAGTGTAGATCAAAGCATGTTTTCTCTTCCTTTTCCTTCCTTCTTCCTTATTTCCTTCTGTCCTTCCTCCCTTCCTTTCTCTCTCTTTTTTCTTTCCCATTAGAATGCTTTTGCTCTCTCCTCTTTCTTAAGCTTAGCATAGTGTATAGCACATATTAAGTGCTTAATGAATCAAGTTGAATCACACACACATGCATATATGTATATAAGCATACATATATACATATATATACACATGTATTTTCAGATATACATTGTATGTGTGCATACACACAATATAGGCAAAATAAGTATAAGGCAATTTGGGTAGTTACTAGCATCTTAGTTCATGAGAAATGGCCTCTTCTTGTAGAAGGTGGATCTGGAACTGAATATTGAATAAAATTAGAATTCTAAGAGGTAGAAGTGTATTCTATCATCAAGGAGACAGCCTGGAAAAAGACACAGAGATATAGGGTGATATATGATAATGAATAGCAGGAAGTCCTGTTTGGGCATAACACTGCCAGTGCAGGACAGTAATGCCTAGTAAGTCAAAATGGTAGGGTGAGTCAGATTGTGAAGGAATTTAAATGTCAAAGTATTTTACTGCTGATTGTAGACGTATAGTAATAGGGAGCCACTGGTGTTTTTTGAGTTGGGATTGGCATGGTCGGACCTCTGTTTTAGGTATATTTCTGATGCCTCTGTCAGGGGACATATTAGAAATTAGAGACTGGAGAACAAGAAACCAATTAAGACATTATTGCAAGAAGACATGACAATCTGTAATATATATATATATATATATATATATATATTATACATACACACATATATAAAGATAGATATAGATATAATTTTTTTTAAAGCAATTGGGGTGAAGTAACTTGCTCAAGGTTACATGGCTAGTCATTATTTATGCATGGGTGCTCATTTTCTGAGGCCAGATTTGATCTCGGGTCATCCCAACTCCAAGGCCGGCGCTCTTACTCACTGCACCACCTAGCCGCCCCTTTAGGGCAATTGGGGTTAAGTAACTTGCCCAAGGTTACACGGCTAGGTTTTTGTTTGTGTGGATTAAGTGTCTGAGGCTGGCTCCGAACTCAGGTCCTTCTGACTCCAGGGCCGGCGCTCTATTCACTGCGCCACCTAGCCGCCCCTAGATATAAATATTAAAGATCTTGTGAGATAGAGGTAATAAGACCTGGCAATTGATGTGTTTTATACAATGAAGGAGACTGAAAAGTCAAGGATTGTTCCATTATTTTGAACCTGGGTGACTTCGTACAATGAAAAAAAAAATAGAGACATTTGTATTTTTAAGGGAAAGGTGAGTTAATTTCAAATCTTACCCCTAATATATATATTATAAATGTAACCCTGAGCAAATTACTGAATATATGTGAACTTTATTCATCCATGGAATGAATTGGTTGCAATATATGCCGCTAAAATCCATACTACATTTCTTTGATGAGTTAATTTTTGTCAGGTTGAGTTTGAGATGCATATAGTTTATTAAGTTCCAAATACACAATATGTAGTTGTCTGGATACATTTATCTGGGAGTCATGTGTAAAGAGATGATAATTAAACCATATGAGTATGAAGGTAGAACTGTAGAGAAGTAAATTAAGATATAGAAATTACTATCCATCATATATATTCATACTATGAATTATGAATAAGAGGGACAAATGATGTTTCATTTACCTAACTTTTCTTGAATAAATTTTATTAGTTTTGTGGCCATGGAATATTTGTTATCTTTTTGTTAGGAGAAAATACTATCTTTTAAACTGAGGAAAAAATAAGTGACTGTGTTATGTTCAGGTAATAATTGAAAGGCAAGTGTGGGAATAGAACTTACATCTCTAAATGTTTAAGCTAGATCAGAATCCATTGAACTATGTTATTCATTGTGACAAACACAAGAAAGAAAGAGTGAAAAATAATATAGAAACTTGAGAATAGAAATTATATTTGTTATAGTATATTACATCATATTGAAATTACTTTTACCCATATAGTACTGGGGCAATAGCAGCGATATTTTGAAATCCCTTGATAAACCTGATTCATGTTCATAAGTGAACTTTAAAAAATATTAAAGATTTATGCATGCAGACTACCCTATAAGGGCAATGAAAGTTTTTCCTATATCTTGTTTAGTATAAATTGCATTGCTTTCTACTTCCAATATATGTAAAAGTGACTTAGAGCAATTTCATTTGTTTGTTTCTGCTTTTAGCCATGCATATTTCTTTCTTTCTTTCTTTCTTTCTTTCTTTCTTTCTTTCTTTCTTTCTTTCTTTCTTTCTTCCTTCCTTCCTTCCTTCCTTCCTTTCTTTCTTTCTTTCTTTCTTTCTTTCTTTCTTTCTTTCTTTCTTTCTTTCTTTCTTTTTACTTTTTGGAGGGCAAATGGGGTTAAGTGACTTGCTCAAAGCCACACAGCTACTAAATGTATGGTGTGATAAGCGTCTGAGGCTGAATTTGAACTCAGGTCCTCTTGACTCCAGGGCCTGTGCTCTAATCATTGTACCACCTACCCACCCCTTATCCATGCGTACTAAAAGTCAGAGGCATTTTTATTTTAAAAAGTTTTATAGGAACTTTTAGAAATTATCAGGGAAGTACACTAAGGAGTGACAAACATGACCTGTAATTAGATTTGAGAGGACAAAATTCCACTGGAAGTAATGGAAATAAAGAAATATATAAACAAGTAATGTCAAAAATGAGGAAAAATAAATTAAAAAAACAAATAAGAAGAGGGAAACAGGGACAATTACAACCGATTTTAAAGCCAAAAGTGAGCTTGACTGTGGCTCAAACCATGATGATCAAGCCAATAAAGGTAGTGCTTTGAATAGACACATACGATACAATGCCATAATGCCTTCTTCAGTAAATCATCTTTTTTGGTACAACAAGGAATATTTGCCCTTTCTGATTTTTACTTCTCAAATAGTAAAATTCTTTTCTTTTTTATTTTACTTCTAACTACTTAGATGATATGCTATACCTCACTGGTTATTGTCCTGATAAGTGAAGTTCACCAATAGTAATAGGGAATTGAATGTGTTTAGTGTGTATGTCTAGCGTCCTTTTGTAATTGGCACATTTTTAGAATTATATGGCCGATAAAATTGTCTGGTGCCAATTAAAAATATGATGCTGAACCCTAGTTTATACCACTGAAAAGTGACTCCTCAGTGTACTTATTAACTTTATATTTACTTTTAAAGGAACTATCAACTCTCTCTCTCTCTCTCTCTCTCTCTCTCTCTCTCTCTCTCTCTCTCTCCTTCTAACAAATTTTGGTCACCTTCACTTGATAGTCTCATAACTTGAGGATCTAGTTAGCATTTGAGAGAATTAATTAACAAAAATATTTTTCCATATGGTCCTTCTGGGGAAAAATAATGTTGCTTCAAATTCTACTGTTTCTCTTTCATTACACTGAAAGAGCTGTATTATTCCAGACCTTCAGCAGCCAACCTGAGCGTTGATTGATTTCTTTAGGGAACTTAATACTTATTTGTATAATATCTTAGTTGTTAACACAATGTCATTATGCAGTTAACTAAATGGGCGACTGCAGGAATTAAAAGTAGGCTTGTTTGAGAGATTGGGAGATAATGGATTTTATAAGCACATGATGGCTACACCTAGCATTTGTTAAAAAAAAAAAAATTTAAGAATTACTTAGGAAAGTGCTGAGAAAAGCATTTGAGGTCAAACAAAGCTGCACAGTAAGAATACCTAGAGGTCACTATGTTTGTCTCCTCCTCTGCTCCCTTAAATATTGTTTCTCTAGGAAATACTATTGGGTTTGAGCTAACTTTTGATTATTTTGTTATTTTGGTGGGGAGGTAGATATCAAGCCCTCCAAGGCTTGACACCTTCTCTTCTAATTACAGATCCACAATAAACATACATAGAGAAAAAAAAAAAAGCACTTATCCAAATTATACAAAAAGAGGCATCAGAGAAGTTATACAAATGTGAAAATACTAGAAAACACTGAATAAAGGAGCTTTCCTCTTGGGAATGAGAGGATTTAGGTAAATCAAGAAAGTTTTTCTTGGATCTCACCCAAGGAGAAATTTCCCTATGATTTTAGAGTAGTAAATTAGAAATAGGGAAATAATGATGACTAACTGCTTTTGACAAGTCTTCTCAGGGTCTTTACCTTTACCAATCTGAACTGAGGTTAACCTCTTCCATATTCTGTCTCAAAGTTGGAAGCTGATTTGATGCGATCCTTGAAGAAGACTCTCATTTGAATAGTCCTAAGAGAGGATTTTAACTAGGAGAGTCTTTAAGGAGGATTTCCATTTGAAGAGTCTCCCAAGGGACTAATGAAGATTTTTTTTTTCAAATGCTTTAACTTCTGATTTACATCATTCATTTCCATCAGATTTTGAGTTACAGGTTTTCCCCATTTTCCCTACCCCCCATCCCAGAATAGCAGTCCCATGGGATATCCCCTCACCCCATCTGCTCTGTAACATATCTTCTCCCATAGCCCATTCAACTTTTTCAGTAGGGCAAGGTGAATCTCTGTGCCCCAATGACTGTATATGTTATTTCCCAATTATATGTAAAACAGTATTAACATTTGATTTTAAAACTTTGAATTCCAAATTCATTCCCCTCCTCCCTTGCTGGGAATATAAGCAATCCTTATATAATCCTTACTGGGAATATAAGCAATTCAGTATATGTTGTACATGTGTAGCTACGCAAAACATCACCATAGTAGATATATTGTAAAAGACTTACTGTATTTCCCTCCCTCCTATCCCACCTCCCACTTGGTGTATTCTATACTTTGATCCTGTCCCTTTTCCAAAGTGGGTGCTTCCAACTTCCCTCCCACCCTTCCCTCCCACCCTCCTTTCCATAATCTCCCCTCTCATCCCCTTCCCCCCTATTCTCCTGTAGGGTGAGATCTATCTTATTTAGTATGTATGTCATTCTCTCCCTGATTCAAATTTAATGAGAATAAGGTTTTGCCTTTTTGCCTTCCTGTTCTTCTGCTTCCTTGTAACCATTTTCCCTTGCCTCTTCTATATGAGATAGTTTACTTCATTCTGTCTCTCCCTGTCTCCTCTTGCAATATTCCTCTCTCACCTCTTACTTTCACCTTTTAAGTATCATCCCTTCTTATTAAATTCGACTTGTGCCCTCTATGTATGTATACCTGAAAACGTATATACACACACATTCACATATGTACTCATATGCCCATATACCCTTCTTCAACTATTTTCACACTGAGAAAAGTTTCATCAGTTACGGTTATCATTTTTTCATTTAGGAATGGAAATAGTTTAATTTGGATAAGTTCATCTTGATTTCTTTTCCCTGTTTATCATCTCAAGCATCTCTTGCTTCTTGTATCTGAATTTCAAATTTTCTATTCATCTCTTGTTTTTTCATCAAGAATGCTTGAAAGTTCTCTATTCCATTGAATGACCATATTTTCCTCTGAAACATGATACTCAGTTTTGCTGGGCAGGTGATTCTTGGTTTTAATCCCAGCTCCTTTGCCCTCTGGAATATCATATTCCAAGCCCTTTGATCCATCAGTGTAGAAGCTGCCAGATCCTGCACTATACTGATTGTGTTTCCACAATATTGAAATTGTTTCTTCCTGGCTGCTTGTAATACTTTCTCCTTGATCTGGGAAATCTGGAACCTGGCTATAATATTCCTAGGAATTTTCTTTTTGGGATCTTTTCCAGAAGGTGATTGGTGGATTCTTTCAACCTCTATTTTGCTTCTGTCCCAAATGCTGGGGTTTTCTCAGCTGTTGGAGGTATTAGTTGGGTGCCCTCTCTGAAGCCTCCACACACTTTGGCAAGCTGGTTATAAAGCCAAAGACCTCCACCCCAGACTGCAATACAGATCCAAGCAGGTTAAAGCAAGAGCGATTACCCACCCCCCACCACGACTGATCACCCAAGCCCCCTACATTTCTCAGGCCATGAGCTAAAGCTGCAATATGGCAGGTTGCACCCCAGCTAATCAGTGGCCTCTTGGCTCCAGGGGAAAGAGGCAGACGTGCTCTCTCAGCTAGTACCAAAGTCCTTGGGCACTGACCTCTCACTTCATCCTAGGCATCTACATGTTGATAATTCTGTAGATGCCACAGCTGCTGGTGTTCTGGGGTCCCTCCAGCTGGTTGCTGGTCTGGCCACCCTGAGGCTCATACCTCCAACTCATTAGGGCCTGGGAACTGGCTGATTCCTGCTGGGCTGCCAGGTTGTCCTCAGAGGGATGTTAGCTTCTCTGTGTCATTTTGTGGGTTCTGGAGCTCCAGATTTTGTTCAGAGCCCCCTTTTACATAAGTTTGGAAGTGGGGAGAGTAGGAGCTGTGTGGAAATGCTGTTACTACTCTGCCATCTTGACTCAGCCCCCACCAATGAAGATTTAAGCTGTCTAGCCTATTCACCTATCTGCCCTCCAACAAGCCAGGAAGGGTATTTATGCCCATCAATAAGAAGAGAATCCAATAACAATCAGCCTTAGGGCACCAGTTACATATACAATTCTGCTTGCTCTTTTTCTTGATCAGAATTCTTAAGATTTTCAAATCATGTTGATATTAATTATAAATTGTTCTCTTGTTTTATTTTTATTTCACTTTGTTTCAATTCATCAAGTCTTCCCAAATATCTCTGAAACTGTTCTTTTATCATTTATTACAGCAATATAATACATTGATTACAATGCTATTGTTAAGGAGTAGAAAAATTCACTCCTTTCATTGGTCCTAAGTTTTTCAAGACTTCTATAGTTCACATGAGTAGAAAAGAAGGGAAGGCTAAAAACAGACGTTACTTGTTTTAATCATTTGTCCTTTTCTTTAATCTTTTGAGGAAGGATCTTATCTTTCCACATTCACCTATATTTTGATCTGATAATTTCTTTTCTTCCTACTCTCTACCTTAAGTTCATCACTCTGGAGCTTCTGGCATCTTTTCCCACAAATTGAACTCTCTGGAGCTCTCCTATCTCTTGTTAGTCCCATAACAATTCATGTGTTTCCCAAGTTGCTCTTCTCAATATATAGGTCCCCTGGAAGGATGCAATTATGTTTTTGTGTGAATTACTTGTCACACTTATTTCCTGCCCCAATATACACTCAGAAAAATATACACAAAGATATACATACATGATTCATTCTGCAAAAGCTGAAATACAATCATATAGATTAGTGCTAAATTTCAATATTATGATCTTCGTTGCTATGACAATTACAACTCTAAAGGAATAAAAAGCATATTAACAGAACAACTTATATGCTGGATAACTTAGTATCACCCTTTCTCAATAGAGAGAGAGAGAGAGAGAGAGAGAGAGAGAGAGAGAGCAACACAGAAAGAAACAGACAGAGACAGAGAGACAGAGAGAGAGGAGTGCGTGAAGATGTCATAAATTTTACACACTTAAGTTAAAGAAAAATTGAACAAAAAATGTAAGGGTATAAATATAATAAAGCAAACCTGAGATTTTACTGGGATCAAGAGAGAAAAGAGGAAACATTAAATGGGGAGGACAAATTGAGGAGGAAATGGCTAAAAAGATAAATCATCTACATATATGGATGTGATTATAAAAGGGAGAAAATGAGGAAGATAAAAATTATCCTAGAAGACCAATCATTATATAAAGCAAGGCAACAATGAAAAATAAACATTATTCTACAAAGATATTCATGGAAATAATATTAAATTTAATGGAACCACAGATAATAAAAATATAAATTGTAATTATACATGTGAACATATGTATGTGAACTGCATATTACAGCATTCATGTACCTTAAAGGAAATTGTGGTATAGGAAGAGTAAGGGATAGATCTAGGGGAAATTATGCTATAAGGAGGGAGAGAAAACTCTCTAGATTTGGGCAAGAGATGTTGTCAAACAATAAAATATCATTAGCTAACATTCTCATGGAAAGAGAACTGCTTGTAATGTTTATAAGGTGATCATTCTTTTAGACCCCTAGGAGATCTTTTGGTGTCAGGTCAGAGACTTTGGAAAACTGAATTACAAAATTAAGTTTCAGTAACATAACTCTGTCTTGCAACGAGAAATAGTGTAGGCAATGATTCAAGAACTAGTCACCAGAAAAAAGTAAATGACTCTTGGAAGTTGAGAAGAACTACCTATAGTTTAACTGTAAAATGCATGAATTATAGAAAGAGGAATAAATAATGACTAAATGAGTTGTAAAACAGTGTTGTGAGAGGAATGAGCTGCGGAAAAAAAGGAAAGCTATAATACTTCAGAAGTACATCAATCATGGATGGGAACATGCATGTATAAAAAAACATGTGTTTTAGATGGCTAGATAATGCAGTGAATAGAGCACTGGCCCTGGAGTCAAGAGGACCTGAGTTCAAATCTGGGCTCAGACACTTGACACATTTACTAGCTGTGTGACCTTGGGCAAGTTACTTAACCCCAATTTCCCTACCTTTCCCCTCCAAAAAGCAAAATAATAAAAACACCTGTTTACCTTTGCTAGATCCATACCCAAGGGAGTGCTGCAATTACTTAGCCTATTAAGGTCTACAGGAGTAGGGGATAGAGATTTTTTTCCTATGCATTCTAATATTAGCCCTATTACCTCTCTTTAACCTATAAATAAACATATCAATTTATAAGTCATATAAAGCCTTATGCTTATTAACAGGTCCTTTATATCAGGGGGGATATCTCTAGACGTGTTATATTTTGATATAAATAATCATAACACTAAAAAAAGAAATTTCCAACCTTTCTTTAAGTCACATTGCAGAGGCAACTGGGAAATTTTGATTTCAACAATAAAGGTCATATCTTTTTACATAAATGTAGAAGAGGAGAAAACAGTTCAATAAGATAAGAGATTTATATATAGAAAAATCTCTGCCTCCTTGTCTCATTAGACAGGTTAGGTCACTAAGGCCAAATAATATTTTTTCCCTCTAAAGTTATTGAATCTGAAGAAGAGCCAGTTATGAGAATTAAGAGTACATAGCATCAACATTAATTATAGGTTCCCTGAGTCTTGATTCTTCTACTCCCTAATATTTTATATAATTTTCAGTCTAATCTATATGAATGTTACTAGGGATTTCCCATTAAAAAGATCTGGCCCAAACATCTAATCAATAATTGAAAGCATTTCCATATCTGGATATGTGAATATACCTACATACATACATACATACATATACATACATATATATATATATATACTACAAATGCTCTATTGTCTTCCATTTCCTCTTCTTCCATCTCTTCCTTTCTCCTTCTATTCTCTTCTCCTCCCCTCTCCTTTCCTTATTAGAGTATAAAGTATAAAATATCAGATATATGTCATTTGTCTATATGATCTTTCCCCGAATGCCTAATACTATGCTCTGCATATAATAGGTGCTTAACCAACACATATAAGCATGGGAAAGGTATGTTAATCTTGTTAATGACATAATATCCAGCACATTTATTTTCTTTACAGGTGAAACAATGCATATTCAGACAACTGAAGTGAACTACAAATTCTATTATGTTGAATGGAACTAAACAACATTTTGGAGATATGAAGGAATTAAAGAGAAAAAAGTGTTTCCCATATTTTCCAAGGATGTATTTACTTGTCATGTAATTTTCATGCTTATGTTTAAATCTCATCTTCATTGAATTTGTATCATAAGGAAAATATTCTGATAATATTATTTCTAAACATTTATCTTATAAATTTTTTAGAGTGTGGTAAGTTATTGTGAGGGGGCAAGTGTAATGGAAATGCAGATTTAAAGATCTTCCCTGCCCCTAGCTTAAGTGCACCTGGAGCCTGTGGTGGGAGGCTTGTTTTTCAGGAAAGCCCACACCTTGATACTTTGTGATTGGGCAGTGGGTCAAGGAGGTTGTTACATTCTCTGAGCCAAGAGAAGGCTATATAAGCCCTGAAGAGAGGCTTTGCTTTGGGGCTCACTTTGAGAAGTGTTGTGTGATTTGACCAGATGAGACTCTGGGAAGCCGTTGTTGAGAGCCCCCCGGCTTTGAAAACCCAGGTGTTGATGCTTCCCTCTCTGGTAACTGTGATTTGGTATTGATATAATGGTAGGACAGTTTGGAAGCCTGTCTGTTTGATCTGTAAGTTCTGTAACTCTGAAGTTGGGGTGCTGACCTTTTTCCCCTGAACTAGGTAATGTGTGTTTGTTTGATTAAAGTAAGCTTGTTAACCCATTTTGAGTTGCTTTCCTTTTGAAAAGCAGATCTAAGAACCTGTGTTGGCAGTCACCCTGGGGATATTGGGGTGCTTGCCGCTACAGCAAGAGGGAAGGATAACCAACCAAATAGAGATATCCTGTGTGAATGGGAACAGTACCCACTTAAATATTATCACCTTATAAAATCAAAATTTGGGATACTGAATTATTACTTGTTCAAATTCACATGAATTTGGTTCAATATTGGGTGCTGCCCCCCCAAAATAAAAGAAGGAATATTTCTTTGGCCATTTGTCCTTCAATACTCATCCTTTCCCTAAAATCTTGCAGATGTTCCTTAGGGAAAATGTCAAAATATGGTTATTTAGTTCTCATAAATATCACTAAATGGGGATTCTTTCTGGGTGCCAAACAAGTAATCCAGATAGTAATGTATATTTTGTGCCTCTCATTTTTTTATTTCTCCCAAAGAAAAATGAAAACGATTGATGTGTTTATAGTCCAAATCAGAAAAAAATACAGACTAATATTGGTTCATTAACCATCCTTCCAATTCTCCCAGTTTAACACACAATAGGCTTTTAACAAATATTTATTGATTGAGTATTTATTATTGATTTCAGATGATTCCCAATTTCCACCAGAGACCAAAGCCCTCCATAATAATTACCATCCCTTGGTTTGGATCAACATTGCTGTTGTGATTGGTGAAGCATAGAGCTGCCAGAAAGGAACATTTTCACAACACTGCAAGTTATTTAGACATTTGGATCTTATCAAAAGATTTAAACTGGGGGCAGCTAGGTGGCGCAGTGAGTAGAGCGTCGGCCCTGGAGTCAGAAGGACCTGAGTTCAGATGCAGCCTCAGACACTTTACGCACACACAAACAAAAACGTAGCTGTGTGACCTTCGGCAAGTTACTTAACCCCAATTGCCCTCCAAAAAGAAAAAAAAAGATTTAAACTAATACAGAATGAAAACCTACTACAGGCAACATTTCAACAATCTAGTAAGTCCTTCTTTAAACCCATAAAGACACTGAGAAGTTCAACTCCCCTGTAGGGCCCCACGTAATAATGCAATTTCTAGATTTTTCTATAGAATCATGAAATCATAGAGTTAATAAGAATTTTAGAGGTCAACTAGCCCAAAAAGAATTCCTTCTAAAATATATTGGTAAAGTGGCTGGCCCTCTTTGAAAAAAGGCTTCTGAGGAAAGAAAAAACACATACTCCTAAGGAAATCCATTCCATTTTTTTTAGAGAGGGGAGGCAAGACAATTGGGGTTAAGTGACTTGCCCTAGGTCACACAGATTAACACAGGGTGTGTTAAGTGTCTGAGGCCAGATTTGAACAAAATGCCTCCTGACTCCAGGGCCAGTAATCTATTCATTGCACCAGTTAGCTGCCACAACCCATTCCATTTTTGGTCAATTTTGACCATTAGATAACTGTTTTGTTTTGCCTGTTAGTGGTGTGTTGTAATATGTAGTATGGGTTATTTTCTCTTACATATTTTCCTACTGATCAACAACATTGTTACTAAAATACGGGATCAGTACTGAAGATAAAAATCCAAACATAGGCTGACCAGAATATAATAGAGACCAACTAACCATCCTTTGAATAAATCTATAAACTGACATTTTAATAAAACATTTGATTGCCATTGCATCCTTAGATTCCATATAATAAAAGACTGATTCATATTTAGCTTAAAAGCATTTTTATGGAGAGACAGAATATAGGACTGAAAGTCTGAAGTCCTCGGTTTTAATCCCCAGGCTGTTATTTTTTTGGGGGTGTGGGAAGTAGTATTGAGGAAGGCCCTTTCTATCTCTGGGCCTCAGTTTCCACATTTATAAAGTGATGAGATTTTATTGGACGATCACCTTCACACTATTTGATTTTTTAGGATATTTATAAAGAGTGATCAAATTAATAATACTTGGTATATACATGTATATGTATATTATGTTTATATGTGTATTGTATATGCACACATGCATTAAGCAATTCGGTTATTGTTGTTGAGTCATTTTAGTAATTTCTGATTCTTCATGACCCCATTTATGGTTTTCTTGCCAAAGATGCTATAGTGGCTTTCTATTTCCTTCTCCAGATCATTTTTATATAAGGGACAAAAGGCAAACGGGAGTTAAGTGACTTGCCTGTGGTCACAGACCTAGTCAGTATCTGAGGCCAAATTTGAAGAAAAGGAAGATGAGTTTTCTTGAATTCAGGGTCAGCATTTATCCATTGTGCCAGTTAGCTGCTATGTGTCAGGTATTATGCTAAGTACTTAAGATACCAAAAAAGGCAAAAAATAATACCCTACCCTCACAATCTAAGGCGTATAAGTGTGTGTATATACATGATTGATGTGATGTGATGTGGTATGGTATGATATGGTATGGCATGGTATGGTATGGTATGGTATAGTATGACATTACATGACGTAACATGGGATAATAGACTACGATACATCATATATTATATATAATATGATATAACTTGACATAACATTGTATAATGTGACGTGACATGTACATGACATAATGTAGCATAATGTAATGTAATGTAATATAATATAACATAATATAAAATAATATACCAGAATTTACAAAGCTAACAAATTAAAAGTTATAATTGATTTTCATTTTCACCCACATTAACTGTATATCTGTGGATTTCATTTTTGGAAATTGTTTCTTTTCTGATCCCCAAGGTCATTTCTATTTCTAAAATTCTGTGTCTTTATTGATTCAGTGGGGTATTATGGCATCATTTTCCATAATTCAATTCCATAATTCAAGTTAGAAATTTATCTTTTTCTGCATAAAAGAAGCTGTTTTGGTGTTCCTTTTCCTAAAATTCTAACAATATCCTGTTCGTTTGATGTTTGTATTTGTTTATTGTCAACTTTCTATTCCTTTGTTAAATGATGGGTAATGAAAGAGACATTGAGGTTGGCATGAAAGCATTGCCTACTATCCAGCTATTTTCTAGCACATGTATTTTGCCTGTAGTTAGTTAAGGATACTGAAAGTAAAAGAGTAAATAATTACTATGATGTTTAAGTTAAATATTGCTGTAATGTGTGTTCATGGTTGTGCATGCATCCACACATAATCAGAGAAAGTATTTCATGACCCTAACATTGTTTAAGATATATTTTATTCAAATCTTTGCTCACAGGCCACTTACTCCAATAGTAATAACATTGGTTATGTATAGCCGACCTGCATAACTTGACAGTAGGTAGGTGCCAAAACTAAAACAGGCTAAAGTTCTTCAGGCCATAGATAGACTTTCTGCAGCACATTTTCCAAGATATAATTAATGATTGAACTATTTTGCAAATAATCCATGTTTAAAAATGGGAAATTTCAATGGATATCATTAATTCCACTTAATACATAAAATATTTATTTATTATGAAATTGCTCCTTTCAGACTTGAGACAGACTAATGATGGTTGGTTGCTCTGATTCACATGACAAACAGGATAGAATGCACATTGGCAACCCACCAACCAAGTTGCATGACAGGCACAATAGTGACTAATGGAAGGTGGGTTAATCTGGGCATGGACAAAGCACTTTTTACATCTGTACTTTCTCATCTTCTTCATTTTTCTCGGGCCACCCAAAACTTTTTGTTGGCCACAAGTCGCCCACAGGCTTTATGTTATGTAGGCCTAATGTATAATGTAGTTGGAGAAGAGAGGTGGGGTAGTGGGGGTGGGAAGCACTTCCTAGATTACTATGAATACTTCAATGTTTCTAAATATGATAAGAGAGAGGGGAAAAAAAGAAAAAACAAACAAACCTCTTTGAACAAGGGAGGAAAAATTAAATGATTGACAATATATGGTAAGGGAAATAAAGGAATTTTTTCCTTTATTATACAATCCTCATTTAGAATTCTTACAATTGGAACTCTCTGCTGAAAGAATTTGACGCTGCAAGATCACAACTGAATTCTTTAAATCAATCAGCAAATTCAATAAATACCTTTTATTGAAAGATGGCATATATGAGACACTGCTAAAGGGAAATGAATACCATTTCCCTTCCTCCCTTATTTCTTTGTAGCCCTATGCTAAAGTTTGGTAGATTAATAAGACTGTGAATTGCATTGTCTTTGTTATGTCACCTATTTTCCTCAGGTCTCCATGTAAACAAAGTCATAGCATGGTCAGGAATGCCTTCATAATGTTGGCCAGTTACTACTACTGCTGTTTTGTTCTGTTCCATAACTATAGGATCCTAACCTGATTCAGCAAAGCCAGAAATGAGTATCAGGCTAGGAAGACAGTTGTATCAAGGCATAGAATAAGACAGAAAATGTCACGTGTGATTATCAAAAGGGTAATTTGAGGTATTTAAAGAGACTATGGAGTCTGACACATAATAGTACTTCATAAATGCTTCCTGACTAGTGAAAGGGAGATAATGTATAATGACAGGTAGGTGAAGCCAGTAATGAAAGAGCTTTAATGCCCTATTGTAGCAGCAAGCACCCCAGCATCCCCAGAGTGGCTGCCAACACAGGTTCTTAGATCTGCTTTTGTAAAGGAAAGTAACTCAAAATCAATTAACAAGCTTACTTTAATCAAACAAACATATATTACCTAGTTCAGGGGGAAAAGGTCAACACCCCAAACTTCAGAGTATACAGACAGATCAAACAGACAGGCTTCCAAACTGTCCAATCATTATATCAATATCAAAACCACAGTTACCAGAGCGGGAAGCATCAAAATCTGGGTTTTCAAAGCCGGGGGGCTCTCAACAACGGCTTCCCAGAGTCTCATCTGGTCAAATCACACAACACTTCTCAAAGTGAGCCCCAAAGCAAAGCCTCTCATCAGGGTTTATATAGCCTTCCCCTGGCTCAGAGAATGTAACCACCCCCTTGACCCACTGCCCAATCACACAGCATCAAGGTGTGGTCATTCCTGAAAATCAAGCCTCCTACCACAGGCTCCATGTGACCACATTCAACCTATTAGGGGGCAGAGCATATTTTCAAATCAAGGAAGGTTCTCAGAGTCACTTAAGTCAATCAAAGTCTCTTAAGCCAATCAAAGGGCCTAGGGGCAGGGAAGATCTTCAAATCTGCATTTCCATTACACCTATACAGATTCAGTTTTGCTCCTAAAAGGGGTGAACCAGTGGGAGTTTATTAGGAAAGGCAGTGACATGATCAGAATAGGGATTTAGGAATATCATTTTGATCCATGTGTATAAACATACACATATACATACCATATTATACAACTATTGGGGAATAAGGGAACAGAAAGAATATGCTATGATGACTAAGATTTTATAATGATATTTTTAAAAGCATGACTAATTTTAGGTGAGAAGTCAACAGAATTCCTAATAATCTGTCATCAATCTTCAGTTTTAAAAAATTCAGAAATGGGACACATGTTAACTCCAATAAAAATCCATTATACTTAGGGTTAAGTCCGATGGCATATTGTTATATTCCTATTCATGGAAATGTTAATGTATTTGTCATCTTTTAGTTTAAAAAAACATAATTAAGGTTTCTTAAATACTTTGCCATATGGCAACCATCATAAAGTTTAATATTTTCGGAATTTCACACTTGAAAACTATACTGCTACATTTCCAACATAATTATTGGGATAAAAAGATGGTGATACAGGGGCGGAGCCAAGATGTTGAAGTAGAAACAGCACTTCCAAGGTGCTCTGCCCAACACAACTTCCAAAGAATGTAAAAGGGGACTCTGAACAACTTCTGGAGCCCCAGCAGCCACAGAACTACACAGAGCAGCTAACCTCCTGCTGAGGAGAACCCAGCAGCCCTGCAGGGAGCGGTGAGAGTAGCACCCTGAGAGCAGGCAGCACAGCACACTGGGAACTGACAGCCCAGTGCTCTGGGAGCTGAGCCCAGGCCTGCATGAGCTGAGGTTTTAGCCCTAGGGCGGCAGGGCCAGCAGCCAGCTGGAGGGACCCCAGAGCACCAGCAGCTGTGGTGATTCCAGAATTATCAGCACAGATATGCCTAGGACAAAGTGAGAGGTTAGTGCCCTATGGACTTTGGGGCTAGTATTTGGGGAACGAGTTGGCTTCCTCCCCTGGGGGTGAAAAGCTACTGAAGAAACATGGCACAAAAGCCATTTTACAGCATCAGTGGTGTCTCTAGCTCCTGGTCTACGAACTGTAGGGAGATCCAGCAATCAGTCTGGAGTTAAATCGTTCTTGCTTTAAACTGCCTGGATCTGGATTGTGGTCTGGGGGGGAGGTTTGGGGTGGGTATCCAATTTGCCAGAGTGGGTGGAGGCTTTACAGAGGCCACCAAACTGGCAGAAGTTGTGAAGACCCCACATTTGGGATGGAAGCTCTCCTGTCTGGTGGCAGAGTCCTACTGTGGCGACAAGCCCAAAAATCAAGTAATTAAGTGGCAACATGCCTAGGCAAAAGAAACAAAATAAACAGAAAAATTCAACATTGGACCCCTATTTTAGGGGCAAAGAGGCTCAAAGCATGGAGGAGGACTGTGAGGTCAGAACTCCTGCACCAGAAGCCCCAAATGAAAATACAAGCTGGCTACAGTCCATAGAGGACCTTAAGAAGCAGATAACAGAAGTTGGGGAAAATAGGGAAGAAAAATGATAAAGATGCAAGAAAAGTATGAAATGACAGTCAACAGCCTGACTAAGGAAAACAACCTTAAAAAATAGACTAACTCAAATGGCAAAAGAGGCTCAGAAAGGCAATGAGAAGAAGAATGCCTAAAAAAGTTGAATTTGCCAGATGGAAAAGAATCTCAAAAGCTCACTGAAGACATTCATTCCTTCAGAGTTAGAATGGAGCAAATGGAAGCTAGTGACTTTATGAGAAATCAAGATGCTGTTAAACAGATCCAAAAAAAAAAATGAAAGAATAGAAGGCAATGTGAAATATCTCATGGGAAAAACCACTGACCTGGAAAATAAATCCAGGAGAGAAACTTTAAAAACTATGGAACTACCTGAAAGCCATTCAAAGAAAGAATCTAGAAATCACCCTTCAAGAAATTCTCAAGGAAAATTGCCCTGATGTTTTAGACCCAGAGGGCAAAATAGAGGTTGAAAGAATCCACCAATCACCTCCTGAAAAAAATCCCAAAAAGAAAACTCGAGGAATATTATAGCCAGGTTCCAGAACTCCCAGATGAAGGAGAAAATACTACAAGCAGCCAGGAAGAAACAATTTCAATACTGTGGAAACTCAATCAGAATAGCACAGGACCTGGCATCTTCTACCCTGAGGGATCGAAGGGTATGGAATATGATATTCCAGAGGGCAAAATAGCTGGGATTGAAGCCAAGGGTCACCTACCCAGCAAAACTGAGTATCTTGTTTCAGGGGAAAATATGGTCATTCAGTGGAATAGAGGACTTTCAAGCATTCTTGAGGAGAAATCGAGAGTTGGATAGAAAATTTGACACCCAGACACAAGAAGCAAGAGATGCTTGAGAAGGTAATCAAGGAAAAGAAATCAACAGGAATTTATCAAAGATGAACTATTTACATTCCTACATGGAACAACAACTGTGTCTGATGAAACCTTTCTCATTATGAAAATAATTGAAGAAGGGTATATGGGCACATGTTTACAGGTATACATGGATAGAGGGCACAGGTTGAATTTGATGGGAAAGGATGATGCTTAAAGGGTGAAGTTAAGAGGTGAGAGAGGGCAATGGCAAGAGGAGATGGGACGAGGCAGAGTAGGGTAAACTATCTCATGTAAAAGAGGTAAGGGGAAGTAGCTACAGGGAAGGGGGAGAACAGGAAGGCAAAAATGCAAAACCATATTCTCATTGAAATTGGCTCAAGGAGAGAATCACATACATAGTACATGGGACATCTCACTCTGCAGGAGAGTAGGGGAAAGGGAGATGAGAGGGGGGATGATGGAGGGGAGGGCATTCAGGGAGGAGGGGAGGTTGGAAGTACCCACTATCAAAGAGGGACAGGATCAAAGTAGGGAATGGACCAGGTGGGAGGTGAGATGGGTGGGAGGGAAATATAAGCAGTCTTTTACAATATATCTACTATGGTAATGTTTTGCATAGCTATACATGTACAACACTTACTGAATTGCTTATCTTCTCAGAGGGAGTGGGTGACAAGGGAGGAAGGGAATGAATCTGAAAATCGAAGTTTCAAAATTAAATGTTTCATAAGATGTCCAGGCATTGGGGCTCAGAGATTCACCTTGCCCTAATGGCAAAGTCGAAGGGGGTATGGGAGAAGATATGGGAGAGAGCAGATTGGATGAGGGGATATCTAGTGGGACTGCTATTCTGGGGTGGGGGGTAGGGAAAAAATGGGGGAAAAATTGTAACTCAAAATCTGGTGGAAATGAATGATGTAAACCAAAAGTTAATAAAGCATTTGTTTAATAATAATAATAGAAAAGATAGTGGTACAACTAATTGTATATTTGAATTTAATAACTAGAGGACACTGTATTTGAAATTAATTACTAGAAGACATTGTATTTGAAATAAAAATACCATCACACTCTGATTTGCCCTTGTTTGAATCATACAGAGTAGAATAGAAACATATAAGTTTTAGCTGGCATAATATGAAATGCTTTTAATGTTCAATATATTGTTTATGGCATTTAGAATATCAGAAATAAAATATACAGTTCAACTTAGTATAATTACTTTTTAATAAAAAACATGAAGTAGTTTTGAGTTGTGTTGTAAGATGGAAAACAATTTGAATTTCTTTTTTTCAATAGATAAGTTTACTGGCATTTCAAAGATATGATCTAAAAAAATGTTAGTTTCTAAAGTACTTTTGTTCTTTTCAGTTATAAAGTCCTCAGATTTCATACATTCATAGAAAGATCTTTGATATGATTCTCATAGAAACTATTAGGCAAAAAGATAACTATTATGGCTATTCCAATTGGTTCCTTTGTGTAAGCCTGTGATATCAAACTCAGATAGATACATCATACAGATTAAAGCAAAAAGTAAAGAAAAAATCCTAAAGAAGTTATTATGCTATCCACTTTGAAAAGACAATAAAAAGTATTGAAGTAGATTTAAAAAAGCAATAGGACCCCATGCAGATCTGGAATTCTCCTATGTTCCCTCTGAGTTTTTTTTTAATCAATAAAGTCACCTAAGGGTTTATTCAGGGTAAGCAAGGATAAATAGTTATTTTCTTATTAATTGGTAAGTTATGGGGCAATTTTAATGATTTTAGTTAATATACTTAAAGAATGCATACAAACCTCCCAATTTTCAGCAACAGGTTCCATGCCTAATCCTGAGATTATTAAAAAAAAAAAAAGGTCTATCTAGAAACCTTTTGTGTATAGTTTTTGATATTTACCTGAATTGGTAACTGTTAAACCAATCAGTATGATTTAAGTGTTTTCAAATTTTCTGCACTCTTCAATTTCCCTTGTGAGGTAAGTCAACAAACAGGGAGAAAAACCCCAAACATTAAGGAAGACTGCTATGATATAATCTGAACAGAATAAAATGCTCTATTTTAAAAATTTTTTGTTGCTTTTTGGAGGGGCAATTGGGGTCAAGTGATTTGCCCAAGGTCACAGGGCTAGTTTTTTGTGTTGTGTCTGAGGCCAAATTTGAACTCAGGTCCTCCTGACTCCAGGGCCAGTGCTCTATCTATTCACTGTGCCACCTAGTCACCCTGCAAAATGCTCCATTTTCTAAATCAAAATCTTATTTATTTTCATATCCAAGAATTTTCACTCTTGCAGAAATGATCCTGTGAAATTTAGGAGTAGTTCTATGGGGCTGGGATAAAAAGTTGGGGGTACTATGGTTACATGGAAAGGATTAGTTTTCCCCCAAAAATAATACATTCACATTAAATAACCAATCAAGTATGGTGATCTTCATGTATTTATACTTGTTTCACCTAATTGTATAGTTTTGTTTCATCCTATGAAGTTTGGCTTAATTCATTGATATAACAAAGGAAGACAAATAAAATAACTTAGAAGAGTAAATTGAATTCACAAGATGCAATATAATTTTAGGCAAATTAAATTTCACTCCCAATTTGCCTTGAATAAGAATCTCCAAGAGACTGTCTGGGCAAAAAGCATCCCAAAACAAATTTTGTAAATGCATTAGAAAAGGAAAATAAATACAAAATGAAATTGTCAAGTTTAATACAAATCAATTCCCAGAGTATTTCTGAAGTAGTTTGGGTAGTCTAGTTTTAAATATTTTATCAGGTGGGGATTGCACCGATTTCTTCAACTTATCATTTCTGCCTATGGGAAACTTCCATTTAACACAATGCTACAAAACCTATATTTTCCTTTGCTAAATCATATTCAGGTCTGTTTTAATTTTAACTTTGAATTCCATTGGTGAGTAGGCATGAAACATCTTCAATAATGTATTTATAGAGCTGCAAAGTATCTTATGGATCATTAAAATTCCCTCATTTCACAAATAGAAAAACCAAGAAGAGAAACATTATCACACAATTTCACTCAAATAATATTACAAAAGTCTGGTCTTTCTAAGATTAAATTTAAATAGGTTTTATTTTTGAGGTTTTCAAAGGTTTTGTTGTGCATTTTCACTTCTAAAGTGTCTAGAATTACAGTCACATAGTTCAAAGGGTACTCAGAAAGCATCTGTTCCATTATGCAACTGAATAAGCGTAACTTAATGTGAATCATATTTAAAATTACAAGGGAATTCAGAGGCCAGCTGCCTCCATTTCAGAGATGAGAACACTGAAGCCAGTTCTGGCTAAGCGATTGTTCAAGATTAACCAGAATGTAACTGACCGAACCAGTATCATAATCCAGGTCCTTTGCCTCTAAATCCAGAGCTGCCTTCCTGAGTTTCTATACCTAGACCACCACTACAAAGGTATTCCTGATGACTTGGATCAGTTTATTCGAATTTTTGATAGTTGTAAATTTTACATTTCTTTATATATTAGAAGAACAGGACCTCTCTGAACCTAACCTTATGCTTCAGGTCAACCACAACCACAACCAGATACCCCTGAATCACTACTAAGGGTACCTCCTCTCTATACGATGATGAAGCAATCCTCACACTGAACAATGAGAAGGGAGATAGCTAATGGATGAGTAATATTTAAAATGGTACACTCAGGGGCAGCTAGGTGGCATAGGGCACTGGCCCTGGAATCTGGAAGTTCTGAGATCAAATTCTGCCTCAAATTGCCTCTTTGAAAAATAAAAGAGGGGTGGAGGAGGGAATACACAATGCCTTCTCATATGAGAACAGTGAAGAATCTCATAATTGTTACAAATTGATTCACTTGAGAGGAAAAGGAGGGGCAGTTAGCCCTTTTCTATACAATTGCTGCCTTGAGGCTATAAGTACATGGTAAATTGAGTACATTTCAATAGCAGCAAACCTGACATTGGATTTAGTGTTAGAAATTTTGTATTATTTTTTTTTTAAAGATTTTGGATGATTTGTAGTTGGGTTTGATTGTTAGTAAAGTCCTAGATTTTTTTGGTCAGGGTAAACTGGTAACAGTTGAAAGGGGTCTCAGCAATTAATCTAGAACTCTCAGAGAAGATAGCAGTGCCACCAGCAGAAAGAGCACAACAATTGGTCTGACTGGCCAGAAAACTTGGGCTTTAAAAAATATAATGTAGTCCTGAGGTGAAATGCACAAAACTCTAATCAGCAGTCCTGTAAATTTCTGTATGTTCTCGTGAGGATTTAAAATAACTCTCCCAAGAAAGTATAACAATAGTTATAAGTGTAACAGGATAATAAGAGATGTACAGTGCTCTTCTGGTTATACTTTCCAAATGAAGGAGTTTGCAGAACCTTTTTCTGAGACTTATGGATGACTGCTAACTTTAAATTTTGGAGAAGCTTTTTTGATTGACTGCAGAACTGAAATTGTTGGTGCCTTCCAAAGCCTGAGTCATCCTTTTTGGCTATCTCTTTTGGTGGAAATCTTTTGGTTTTGACTAAGTTTTGACTTTTTGAAACTGATAGGTGACCCTGTGAAATTGGGCCTCAGCATTTTGAATTTTTTAAAAAATTCTTTTTAAGTCCAAGGACTTAATCTGATGGTCCCAATGTTTTTAGTTTTAAATCAGGAAAATGAACGTCTAGGAGTGTGAGGTTTAGATCTGGGAATCTGAGAGTCCTAAAATTAAAGTCCACACTGATGCCCAAATCAGATCTCACCTTGAGGACCCAGCCCAGTTAAGTAACTGAGAAAAGTACTCATCAGGCATAAATGTCACTTTTTTATATGAATATTAAGGAAGATATGTAGAACTATGAAACAGGGAGTGCATTCCCCCAGAGAACAAGGTGCTATGGTGCATAGTGTGCCTCCAAAATTTTCAGAGAAAATGTTTGTACTTTTGTTCATTCTGCTTTCAAAGTAAATTTTGTTTATAAAAAGTAATTAATGTTATTGTTTGCATTGTAAAGGTAACGGGAGCGCTTCTGTTCTGGTGAGTAGTGGTGGTAGGACAAAACCAGGAGTGGCATCTAGCTAATAGAGGCAGAAATGAGCCTCCCCAACTTTTCAGGACATTCCTAGAACCATGAGGGGGAGATGAAACAGATTTTCCCTTACAGAATGAATGCAGAATATATTAACTATGTAAGTGGAATTATGGAAATTTTTTCTTAAACATTCTGTTCATCTATACTTTTGTGTCTTTTAACATTTATTTATAGGAAATAAATACTGTATGTTTTTGAAGAAAAGTAACAAGTAACAATAATTGTGGGGAACCAAAGAAGCCTGGTTCAGAACCCAGACACTAAATCCTAACAGTGGACTTTAAAACAAGAATCTGTTGGAGAGGCAACTTTTCCTCAAGTTAGCTCCTGGGTTCTTTGTTTATGGGTTACACTTATAAGGATGTTACTTGAGTTCTGAGATCAATAGGCTCTACCCCAATATTTTATTTACTGAGAGCCAAAATATTTGATTCAGCACTCAGGTGGCTTTGGGTGGTCAGCTCTAAACATGATGTATTTTGAAGATTGCAGCTTTGGCTTTGAAGTCTACTCTCAATTGTATCAGTTTATGACTGCGCCTGAATTAGCAGGTCCCTGAGGCCTAGGTCAAAGGTTTTACCCTAAAACTTTAGTCTCCTAGATAACAAATCCTTATCAAATTATCTATTCTGTGCTGCTTCCAGGATATGGCAGCCTAAGATAATGATAAGAATACTTAGGGGGCGGCTAGGTGGCACAGTGAATAGAGCACCAGCCCTGGAGTCAGAAGGACCTGAGTTCGAAGCCGGCCTCAGACACTTAATCCACACACACACACACACAAAAAAAAAACCAAAAAAACCTAGCCGTGTAACCTTGGGCAAGTTACTTAACCCCAATTGCCCCAAAGGGGTGGCTAGGTGGCGCAGTGAGTAAGAGTGCCGGCCTCGGAGTTGGGATGACCCGAGATCAGATCCAGCCTCAGAAAATGAGCACCCACGCATAAATAATGACTAGCCGTGTAACCTTGAGCAAGTTACTTAATCCCAATTGCTTTAAAAAAAAAAATACTTAGGCCCCCTCCCTTTGTCTCTTTTGCTCTATAAAAACCTTGTTCTGAAAATCAGTAAATGAAATTCATCATTCTTCCTTGAACTACCCACATGGCCTGGTCATTTCTTATTCACGTCTCCGGATCATGCTAAGTGCTGGACACTGAGCAGCCCATGGCAAATAATGACAATTAAAATTTTTATAGGGGCGGCTAGGTGGCGCAGTGAATAGAGCGCAGGCCCTGGAATCAGAAGGACCTGAGTTCGGAGCCAGCCTCTGACACTTTATCCATACAAACGAAAACCTAGCCATGTAACCTTGGGCAAGTTACTTAACCCCAATTGCGCTAAAGGGGAGGCTAGGTGGCGCAGTGAGTAAGAGCGCCGGCCTCAGAGTTGGAATGACAGGAGATCAGATCCAGCCTCAGAAAATGAGCACCCAGGCATAAATAATAATGACTAGCCCTGTAAACTTGAGCAAGTTACTTAACCCCAAGTGCTTTAAAAAAAAATTTTTTATAACACTTATTATGTGCCAGGTACTGCTAAGAACTTTACAATCGTTACCCTTTTTTGTTCTTAAAATCACCCTGGGAATTAGGTGCTATTATTCTCCCCATCTTACAGATGAAGAAACAGAAGCAAACAAAGTTAAATGACTTGTCCAGGATTACATAGCTTAGTAAGTGTCTAAGACTAGTTTTGAACTAAATTTTTCCTGACTAAAGGGACAGCAGTGTAATCAATAAGTCAACTATCTACAATTGTAGAAGAATACAAGGAAGGTAGAAAAAAAAATAGTAACAATTATAAAGACTTCCTCAAAGCACAATTCTCTCCTAGTAGTGTTTTGGGAAACAAATCTCTAGCACCTTTATGAACAGCTCTAGGAGTCATTTTAGGGACTGAAGAAAGTCAATTTCAGAGATGAGAAGAGGTCATACAAGAATGGGATTGACAAAGAGAAGAACACCAAATGTATTGTCTTCTCAAAATCTTGCTGAATCATTTTCATAAGTAGTCGCCTCATCCATCTTAAGGATCAGAGACCCTATCCAACTCTGGTGGTCTGAGAGAATACAAACAACAAACAAAGACTTGGAATAGGGAGGAGGGGAAGGAAGGTTTAAGTAGAGAAAACACAAACACTGACTCCTCAGTAGGGAAAAGCCAGAAAAAAAAAAGTAAGGTGATAGATAGAAACAAAGGAAACATGCTTTCAATAAAATAGTTCACAATAAAGAAAATTGATAAAAATTCAATGAGTTAGGGAAACATTTTTATCCGGTGTCTAGAAATTATACTGGAGCAAATGTGAGAATTTCCAGAATGGTTTAGAAGAACCAACAAAAAGTGAAGATATCAAAGAAGAAAGAAGTTTGTGCTTTTAAGCAAAAGAGCGACAAATATATCAATAGACTACAGGTCATAAACATTCTCCATAACAATAGGTTATTCAAAGAAGCAAATAAAAGAATTATAATACAAATGGGTAAGTAAATAAGGAAAAATAGGAACTAAATGCAACAAAAGTTAGGATGTAAATAGACAAAAAAGGAAAATACGATCATTTGATAAATCACATAGTGAGTTTGCTCAAACTAGTTAGCAATGTGTCTGTGAGAAATGTGCTCTCAAAAGAATAAGACATAAATGACTGAAACCAGGCATTTATTATGTTCTTGCAAGAACAGCTAACCTAGACATAGGCACATTTGTTTAAGGCAAATACAGGTCTTTTATATCTTATTCTGATTTACATTTCCCTCCCTTGCTTCATTGACTGGAAATTTCAGGGTTCACAACCTATCCAAAAATGCCTAAACCCACCACCCTGTGGGTCTCCAACCCAATTACATTTCATATTTCAATCCTACCTCCTCTGCCCCCATTCTCAATTCCTTTATACTTTATTTAGCAAAGGAATGACATGTCATAAATATTTTATAGAAGTTTTCTCAATTGATAAGAGCTGAGCCTAGGCTGTCTGAGTTTCTTTTACCATTAACATTTCTCAGCCTTTTCTGAAACCACACTGGCTCTCAGGTAGATGACCATCCTCCAAGTGACGAATCAGCCTATTAAGAACCCTGGAAAGAATCTTGCCAGCAAAGAGAGCCACCTTTGTCCTTGAATTTTCCTGGGGGAATAACTTTCTCTTACCATATAACCTGAAAATATTCAATCATCTTTTGTATGAGCAATGGACCCCCTACCCTGTAAACCTCAGCTGGAATAGAATCAGCACCAGGTGCTTTGCCAAATGAAAGGAGCCTAATAGCATTCAAAACCTTTTCTTCAACTGGACCTTCAGCTAGGGAGGGTTTGACTTTATTCTGAGGTAAACTGCCCAATAGTCTGAACATTGATTGATGATGGTATATTAAGAACACTATGGAAGTGTTCAGCACATCTCTCTAGGATCATATTGTATCAATAATCATTCTCAGGGTCTCTCTCAAGAAATTTGGTATTGATTGTGTGGCATGGGAAACACTGGCACAGGACCTGTCAGCATGGTGTGCCCACATTAGAGAAGGTGAGGTGTTCTATGAGCAAAGCAGAAATGAAACAGTTCAAAGGAAATACAGGATGTGCAAGTTTAGAGTATCCACCCCAAATGTTCATAGGAACTATTTGTACCCAACCTGTCGTAGTGCAGTCTAAGCTCACCTTGCTCTCATCAGCCACAGTTGGAGACATTGAAAATTGACTTTAGCATAGTGATATAATTTTGATCCCCTTGAGAAGGAGGGACAATACCATAACCAAATTTACCTAACCATTAACATAAGAAAAGTCCCAATATTCAAGATAGTGTGGTGGAATGAAGTTCTCCTTCAGCCTCTGGGGTTGTAGATTCCAGAGGTACAACCTTGGTTTACTCAAAGAACAAAGAAGGAGATATTCATCTTTAGATATGCTGATAAGCAGGTTGCCACATCCTGTTGAATGTTGATCAATGTCCCCACAACTTTCTCTGTAATCAATTTATTTTCCTGCATTTGACAGCAAGTAAAAAAGACTTTCTGGAATTATATATATGACACAATTTCTCTGGAAACAAAAGTTCAATTCATCCCTTACATTACTAAGTACAGATTGTGACACTACCACAATATGAAGATTTAGATACCTCAACTTCCCAAGTAAGTTTTACTTAAACTTCAGAATTACAACATCACAAAATGAACTTCACAGGAAGCAAGAAAATGATATTTTATATTACAAAGGGAACCAATCAGAACAGCAATGTATTACTTCCCATGCACTAGAAAAAAATTGAATATGATATTCTAAAGATCAAACAATATCAGTTGGCACCCATAATTAATATATACTTCAAAACAGGCAGAGCAACAAAGAACATAATTGAGTATTCAATAAAAGTGAAGAATTTGAATAATTTCTTCAAAGAACCCAGAGGGAAGCTGACTGACCAAAAATGAATTTAAAAACTCTTGGATGACATTGAAAGGCTAAAAAAAATGAAATGCCCTTTTATGTGCCTAGGGCAAGAAAAAACATGTGTACAGCATATGGAAGACATACTCCTATTAGTGTCTCATTATTACAATAACAACCTCATATACTGCCCAAAATATATTTGGAAGGAACAGGCTATATTGATAGACTAAAAAAAAAAAAAAGCCCGAAGGTAGCAATTATTTTGTGCTTAAAGGATAAGTCTTTCATTTATAAAACAATCAACATTAAATTGGTTCTTTATTAGTAAATATATTTTATCAGAGGTGGGATTATTACAGCAAATCTCATTAAGGTTAGGCAAAGTAGAAAGTAGTATAAGGGCCAAGAAAATTGTGAGGACTAGTCAGGGCTTAAACTAGTTGGATAAGAAGAAATATGGACTAAAGTTTTTCAATTTCTTCACATGCCTTTGGAGTAAAGAGGGAGGAAAGAAGAACATAATGGGTTAGGTTACAAACGAAGAAGTTGGAGTTCAATAGGGCAAAAGGAAGGGAATGATATGGTTGCATAATAAATCAGCCTCAGAGGTGCAGGAGAGAATGAATGAAAAGATTTGTAACAATCTCTGCTGGGGATAGTTAAAACAATTCAGTATATAGGCTTCCACAGGATAGGTGATGAATTGCAGTACTAACAGGCACTAAGGGGAAGAAATAAGTAGGCCCCTCAGAGAAATGATTTAGAAAAGTTAGAACAGAACCAGGAAAGAATAAAAAGAATGGGAAAGAAGAGGAAGGGAAAATATATTACCAGGAAAGAGGTATCACAAGTGAATACAATGGAAATAGATGGGTGAGTGAGATGGGTGGAAGAGCCCAGAAATGCTGGATATCACACTTATACCTGAGAAAAAAAGGAATAAAGAAAAATACAGAGTGAAAATCAGGGAATGGAATTTCTGCATCACTTGACCAATAAAATGGTGTACTAGAGATTTTCTCTAATCCATTGACATTCTCAAAACTCCATAAAATAAGAATTATGCACAAGAGCCAAAGTAATTGCACCTATTTCCATTGGCCAAGACATCAAAATCTTCTCACCAGAAAAGGGTCAAAGCTAATCCATAAAATGCTCTCTCTCTATTCATTTTCATACCAGTACACATAGTATTGGCAAGGCAGCAAAACAATAACCTCTAGTTAAGTCATTTACCATGTGCAAGATTCTGTACTAAGTGCTTTTGAAATAAAGTAAAAAATAGTCCTTAATCTTAAGGATCTCACTATTAATTGAGGAAACAACATGAAAACAACTATATATAAACAAAATAAGAACAGGATAAATTGGAAATAATCAACAGTAGGAAAACCTCAGTAGTAAAGGGGATCAAGAAAGACTTTTCCAGAAGGTAAGATTTTATCTGATATTTGAAGGAAACGATGGAAACTAAGAGATGAAGAGGGAGAATATTCCATCAATGGAGTATAGCCAGTTAAAATACCTGAAGTCTAGAGATTCAGTGTGTTGTTCTAGCAAAAACAAAGGATAACAGAACGTGTCTTTTTGGACAAGAGAGTAGTATAAAGAGTGAGGATATGGGAATTGTGGGGCAACCGCTAATGAAGGACTTTAAATGTCAGTGGACAATGTTTGATCCTAGAGGTAATGAAGAACCACTGGAGTTTATTGAATCAGGTAGGGGGATGGTGATATGGCCCTATCTATACTTTAGGAAGATTAATTTTTCTGCTTAATGAAAGAAGGACTGGGGTAGAGAGTGATTTGAGACAAGGAAACAAATCAGAAAGGTATTGCAGTAGTCCACTTGTAGTAGTAGTCTCAGAGGAATCTATTGTAGATATATTAGGAAATGAAAGCAGTAGATTTAGGCAATTAGTTATATGTGTGGGATGAGAAAAAGTGAGGAGGTCAAGGCAAACACTTAGGATGCTGTAGCGGCAAGCACCCCAATATCCCCAGGGTAACTGCCAACACAGGTTCTTAGATCTGCTTTTCAGAAGGAAAGCAACTCAAAATGGGTTAACAAGCTTACTTTAATCAAACAAACACACATTACCTAGTTCAGGGGAAAAAGGTCAGCACCCCGAACTTCAGAGTTACAGAACTTACAGATCAGACAGGCTTCCAAACTGTCCCAACATTACATGCATCAATACCAAATCACAGTTACCAGAGAGGGAAGCATCAACATCTGGGTTTTCAAAGCCGGGGGGCTCTCAACAACGGCTTCCCAGAGTCTCATCTGGTCAAATCACACAACACTTCTCAAAGTGAGCCCCAAAGCAAAGCCTCTCATCAGAGTTTATATAGCCTTCTCCTAGCTCAAAGATTGTAACAACCTCCTTGACCCACTGCCCAATCACAAAGTATCAAGGTGTGGGCTTCCCTGAAAAAACAAGCCTCTTCCCACCACGGGCTCCAGGTGCACTTAAGCTATGGGCAGGGAAGATCTTTAAATCTGCATTTCCATTACATTCGGCCCCAAGATCTTTCATGCCCATAGCATACACAATTTACATTTGAATTAGCACTAAACATCTCTTAGGTCACATTTTCCAGGTACATAAGAAAATCACAATATAATCTCAAAATACAATAGTCCAAGTCTTCCCATGGGGCAAAGTCTTGATTAGCTCAATTAGTGTCTTATCTGTAACAATATCTCAAAGTACAATTAGTCACTTATTCAGTAAAGTCTTACTAAGGGTGCCCATAGCATAGACAGTTTACATTTCAATTAGCACTAACCATCCCTTAAGTCATATTTTCAAGGTACATCTAAAGTTACCAAAGTGGCCACTGGGCCTTAAACACAAAATACAAAGCATTATCACATCAATTCACAAAATACAAAGCATTATCACATAAAGTTCTCTAGGGAGGAGGGGGTGGTGGTGTCCTTCCCGCAACACTGCTCCAGCCCCTGCTTCCAAGTCCAGAGAGGGAGCTGGGCAACAAAACCAAAGTGGGGTCCTTGGGGTCCATGGCACTTCACCCCACCCACCAGTCACAAGTCCATCCTCCCCCTGGGTCCCAAACTGTGGGATGCAGCAAGGAAACACATTCAGTGCCCCTGCTTTGCCACACAGTCCTTATCTTGTCCTGTGGCTGAACTCCAAACTCCTGGGTTCCTTCTCCTCCAGCAGAAGGCAGCAGCTCCAGGCTTCTCCACAGGTCTCCATGCAGGCAGCTCACCATTCCTGCTCTCAGCTCAGTGAAGTCAGCATGCAGGTCTTTCTCTCCTGCTCCATGGCTCCACAGAATCACAGCTACCACAACTGGGAAACAAACAATTATCCCAGCCCCCATACTTTCCTTTTACTCAGCAGATCCCATCCCTCGTCGCCATTTTGTAGCGGCAAGCACCCCAATATCCCCAGGGTAACTGCCAACACAGGTTCTTAGATCTGCTTTTCAGAAGGAAAGCAACTCAAAATGGGTTAACAAGCTTACTTTAATCAAACAAACATACATTACCTAGTTCAGGGGTAAAAGGTCAGCACCCCGAACTTCAGAGTTACAGAACTTACAGATCAGACAGGCTTCCAAACTGTCCCAACATTACATGCATCAATACCAAATCACAGTTACCAGAGAGGGAAGCATCAACATCTGGGTTTTCAAAGCCGGGGGGCTCTCAACAACGGCTTCCCAGAGTCTCATCTGGTCAAATCACACAACACTTCTCAAAGTGAGCCCCAAAGCAAAGCCTCTCATCAGAGTTTATATAGCCTTCTCCTAGCTCAAAGATTGTAACAACCTCCTTGACCCACTGCCCAATCACAAAGTATCAAGGTGTGGGCTTCCCTGAAAAAACAAGCCTCTTCCCACCACAGGCTCCAGGTGCACTTAAGCTATGGGCAGGGAAGATCTTTAAATTTGCATTTCCATTACAGATGCTAACTTGACTAACAAGGAGGATGATAAGGTTCTTGATAGAAATGGGGAAGTTAGGATGACCAAGGAATTTAGGGATAAAGGAAATTACTTCTGTTTTGTAAACATGGAATTTGAGATATCTATGGCACATATATTACAATATGTCTAATAGGCTGTTGAAGATGTCATACTGATACCCAGAATAAAGGTTAGGGCTTCAGAAATAGATATGAAAATCATCTACATAGAGATGATAATTGAATTCATGGTAGCAGATGTTATCACCGAGTTAACCACAATAGCAACAACAAATCATAGGTGAAGATCCAACAAAGCTTTGAGAAGTTCTGTGAAGACAGTAAAATAGAGAAGAATATGGTCAGCAGATTGCCTAAAAATTGAAATATTTCTGAGTAAATTCAAGAAAAAATTAAACATCAGAGAAGCAAAGAACTCTATAGATTCCCAAGATCAGTATTTTTTCTATATTGTAAAGAGAGAAATATTAATCCTGAGTAGGGTATTTTTGTACTGTACAGAACAAATAATTTGCAAAAGGGAACCACAATCAATAGTTGTGAGTTTCTCCAGAGAAGTACAAGAAGAAGCACTGGTTAAGAATACAAATAAGCAAAAAATAAAGGAGGATCTTTATTTATTAATTCATTCAATAGGAGTCATAAACCTTGAAAATCAG
Source organism: Gymnobelideus leadbeateri (assembly GCA_011680675.1). Classification (NCBI taxonomy): domain Eukaryota; kingdom Metazoa; phylum Chordata; class Mammalia; order Diprotodontia; family Petauridae; genus Gymnobelideus; species Gymnobelideus leadbeateri. The sequence goes on along the minus strand of WOXC01009529.1, from coordinate 123,171 downwards.
AATTGGAGGAGAAGCTAATGACTCCATGAGGCATCAAGAAATAATAAAATGAAGACAAAAATGAAGAAAAAAAAGAAATTGTGAAATATCTCCTTGATAAAGCAAGTGAACTGGAAAATAGATGGAGGAGAGATAATTTAAAAAGTATTGGACTAAAAGCCATGATTAAAGGGACTAGATGTCATATTTCAAGAAATTTTCAAGGAAAAGTCCCATAACATCTTAAATCCCTAGGGTAAATTAGAAAATGAAAGAATCCACAATCTGAATGAGATCCCAAAATGAATACTCTTAGGAATATTATAACCAAATTCCTGAGCCCTCATGTCGAGGAGAAAATATTACAATATTCCAGAAAGAAACAATTCAAATATCATGGAACCACAGACAGTATCACACAAAATGCAGCTTCCAAATTAAAGGAACAGAGGACTTGGAACATGATATTCCAGAATCAAAGGAAATAGGATTACACCAATGGTAACCTACCCCAGAAAACTGAGTTTAATCCTTGAATGGAAAAAATAAAAAGGACGTTTTGTGAAATAGGAGACTTTCAAGCATTTCTGATGAAAACACCAGAGTTGAATATAAAATTTGACATTTGAACAGAAAGCTAAAAGAAGAATAAAATCATAAACATGAAAGAGACTTCATAACAGGCTTAATGAGTTTAAACACTACATTCTTACATGGGAAGATGATTCATGTAACTGCTAAGAACTTTATCATTACTAAAGGAGTTCACATCGACAGTGTGCATGGATATTGTGTTGGAATGGTCTTAAAAATTGAAGGAATGAGAAAAATGGGAACATTGGGAGAAGAGGTAAAGGAGCAAAGTAATGGGGGAAATTTTCTCATTTAAAAAAGGCATTCAAGGAAGAACTTTTACAATGGAGGGAAAAGGGAAGGGGGTGGTGGGCATTTCCTCAAACTTATTTTCATTGAAATTGACTCAAAGAGAGAAGGAAAACATACATAGAAACACACATATTTCCACAAACATGTAAAAACACCTATATACACTCTACAAATGTAAATGAATATGTATGCATGTTTGTGTTTATGCATGCATGTGTTCCTATACATTCAGATGTGTATAAAAATTGATCCAACTGAATAAGGAAATAGCAGAAGATAGGGATAACAGAAATGGGGAGGATGATAAAAGGGGGGTATATTAAGGTAAGAGTAGTTAGAAGCAAAGGAGCCTTTTGAGGAATGATAGAATAAAAAAAATAGAAGAAATTGGGATGGAGGGAATTGCAGAGTTAATAATCATAGCTATTAATGTGAAGGGGATGATCTCACTTATAAAATGGAAGTGGATAACAGAATATATTAGAAAATAGAATCCATCCATATGTTTACAAGTGAAAGACTTGAATCCAATGATACACAGATGAGAAAAAATGCAGCAGAATCTAATATGCTTCAGCTGCAGTAAAAAAAGGCAGTGGTAGAAATCATGATCACAAAGCAAAAGCAAAAGCAGACCTTATTAAAATAGACAACCAGAGAAACTGCATTTTGCTAAAAGGGTACTAGAGACAATGATGTAATAAAAATAACACATGTCTCTGATAAAGACATCACTTCTTAAATTAATAGAGATTGTATCAAATTTATAAAAAAAAATGAGTCATTCCCCAATTGATAAGTGGTCAAAGGACATGAACAGGCAATTTTCAGAAGAAAAAACATATTAAATCTATCTATTGTTATATAAAAATGCCCTAAATCGCTATTGACTAGAGAACCACTTATTAAAATAACTCTGAGCTATGATCACACCAATCAGAAATGACAAATGCTGGAGGGGGGGGGAAAGGAATACTAAAAAATTGTTGGTGGAGTAGTGAACAGGTTCAACCATTCTGGAGAACAATTTGGAACTCTGTCCAGAGAGTTTAACATGCTGCATACCCTTTGACCCAGTAATGGTACTACAATTTCTCTATTACAAAATGATTAATGATTTTGATTTGAAAATGATTTTGACAGCAAGGGTACATCCAGGAGAAACCAATAGTTCTTGGATCATGAAAGGCTTCCTAGATTACGTTCTAGGAGATTCAAGTGATGCCCAGCTGCTCCGAGACACTTTTATCTTCAAAGTGATACCCATGCTGAATCCAGACGGTGTGATTGTGGGAAATTATCGATGTTCCTTAGCTGGACAGGATTTAAACCGTTGCTACACATCTCTCCAAAAGGACTCTTATCCTTCTGTTTGGTACACCAGGAATATGATCCGTAGGTAAAATAAGCCTCAGTTTACTTAGCAATTCTGGTAGCCTTCCATACAAGTATTTTTTCCTTTAATTACACTTAATCATTTGTTAGATTTCTTGAGAAGGTTCATTCATGACTGTTATTCATGCTAGTCAAGTTTTTTCTTGTGATTGTCTACATTGCTTCCTAATCTCCCTTGCCATATTTACTCTAAGAAACTTAAATCCCATATCTATGAGAAATAATTTCATACTATAAGAACAGTCTCCATTTCCATCATTCTCCAAATCAATAAAAGAAATCCTAAGAAATACTTCCTGCATAGTCAGAAGCCATGTACCCACAGCCTTGACCTCTTTGTAACTGGAACCCTTACTGCAAACTATAAGACTTCTGTTTTGGGGAAGTGAATGATGTGATGGTTGTTTAGAGCCATCAACCAAGTGTGAAAAGGATCTCACTCTCATATTTAATAGAGAAATTCAAAGAATAGAACTGAAAGAAAGATGATTTGCTGTTTCTGGAGAACTAAAGGAAGGAACTTTAAGTCCTTTAGGTTTGAAATAATAGAAGAATTTTGGCTCAAGTTCACTGGGGAGCCTGTCAGATTTCATGAATTCAGAGAAGAAAGTCAAAAGTTTTTAGAAGGGTTTAGGGAATACTTGAATTGTACAAAGGATATCTGTGACCTTTATTTTGGAGGAGTGATTATCGGGGGTTCTACAATCCTACTGTAGTCCCTGCCTTCAAAAGAGTTTACACATGTGGGACTTTAATAGAAAAAAAATGGGCTTTCCAGTTTTGAACATGATAGAGAGGACTTAGGAAAATTGTCTTAACCTTATGCAAGCTATTTAAAGTTTCTTGGTGTTAGTTTGCTTTGTGAGATGGTCAGGGTGGGAAATAAATTGAAATTGCAAAGAGAAAAAAAAAAAAAGAAAAAGGAAATGGACCAATATGTATTTACATCATCTTTTTGTGGTAGCAAAGAATTAGAAGTCAAAGGGAGTCAACTGAGAAATGGTTGAACAAGTTGTAGCATATGATTGTTTTCTTTTACTATTGTCCTATAAGAAATGGCAATTTCTTATAGGTTTGATGAAAAAAAAGAGGGTGGTTTCAAGAGGAAGATAAATAGATAAATAAACAAACAAATGAATGACTAAATAAATAAGTAAATAAACAAGAAAATAAATGGCTAGATAGAAAGTTCGATTAGATAGGTAGATACATAGATAGATAGATAGATAGATAGATAGATAGATAGATAGATAGATAGATAGATATGGCAAGACCCGTATGAAGTGATGAAAGTGAAGTGAAAAGACTTGGGAGATCATTGTGCACAGTAAAAGCAATGGTGTACTGACTAAAAGGTTTGACTTCTCTGATCAAGATAAGGATCCAAGACAATTCCAAAAAACTCACCATCTAAAAATGCTATCTCCAGAAAGTGAGAACCTATGAACTGAGTGCAAATTGAAAAGTTGTTTTTTTTTTTCTTTTTGGAGGGCAATCGGGGTTAAGTAACCTGCCCAAGGTCACACAGCTAGGTTTTTGTTTGTGCGTGTTAAGTGTCTGAAGCCAGATTGGAACTCAGGTCCTTCTGACTCCAGGGCCAGCACTCTACCCACTGCACCACCTAGCCACCCCTTACTTTTTTTCTAATATGGAAATTTCTTTTGTTTGATTTGATATGTATAATTGACATCACATTTCTTGCCTCCTCTGCGAGCTGGGGGATAATTGGGGAGTGAGAGAGAGAATTTGGAATTCAAAATTTAAAATAAGTGAATGTTACAAATAAACAATAAATATTCAGTACAAAGGAGCTCATGATTCAAGTCAAATGACAGTCATGCCAAAGTGGGCCTAATCATCAATAAAAGAAGATTAATGTTCAATAAAAGGAGACATTTGAAGTACTCCTAAAATAAACAACCAAATGTCACGAATAGTTTATTCACTGCATAAGCAAACACAGGAAACACAGCAAACATAAGAATAACAAAATAAATAACTCCTGAGCGTGTGTGTGTGTGTGTGTGTGTGTGTGTGTGTGTTGGGGAGTAGAAAGAAAAAGACACATGTCACACCAGTATCAATAGTAACAATATGTCAATAGAGAAACAAGAGATTTTTTTTCTAAAACAAAATAAAGAAACAGATGAAAACAGAATTTAGTAGTTCAGTGATGAAAGAGTGTCTAGCCTAAAACAACATGAGTAAATTTTACAACACTCTGATAACAGGTAAATCAGTAGAGGTTGTGGCCTTAAACTTGAAGATGGAAGGCTGAATAAAATAAAAGAAAGTAGTGGTAAATGTGTCAAATTTCATAATCAAATCCATAGTAAACAGTGAATGCAAGTTAATTCCTATAGATTTCCAAGAGGAAGAGGTGCTATTGGAGAATGTTTGGTAACAAAGGGAAAGATTAAAAATGGGAGAAAGAAAGTAGAAAATCTTGTTTATATAATGGGAAGGGGAGATTCAGGTAATAAGCATTTATCTAGTAACTAATATGTTCCAGTCACTATACTTAGAACTGTGGGTAAGAGAAATTTAAAAGATATTCACTTGAATTCTAAGAGGAGGATACAACATGCAAATAACTATGTATAAACCACATACATACATGACACATACATTCATATACACTTATATGTATTGTGTATGTATGATGGAGGTACTCAGCAGAGAGAAGACATGGATATTAAGGATGACCAGGACAAATTTTTAATAGGAGGCTGAATTTTAGCTGGGACTTGAAGGAAGCCAGGAGGCAGAGATGAGGTGGGAGAGGTTTCTATATGTGGAAGAAAGAATAGCACAAATGCCTGAAACACAGAGAAAGGCATCTGGCCCATGGAATAGCAAGATAGCAAATTATCCAGTGTTATTGAATTACATAACAGTATAGGAATGTAGCTTCTAAGAAAACCACCAGAATGGCAATGATGGACAATACTACCACAGCTTTTACCCTCCTTGCAAGGTGTAAATCTATCAACAGTATCATAGGACCCTAGGAAGTTTAGGTACTATGACGGCCGATGCTTGGGCCAGAGATAGTGTTTGGAGCTACTGAGAAAGGAAGGAATATTCTTTAATGGGAGATCATACCCTTAAAAGTAGATATAGTTGCATTAGGTACCATAAAAAATGAAGCAATATCAATACTGAACTGTATTAAATTAAAAAAAAGTTTTTATACAAATGTAAAGCCACTCACAAGCAGCTTTCCGGAGGACTGCTGCTGTGAACAGCTTTCAAGGTTCTGATTATATATCATAGTGAGCTCTCTATTTATTCAATAACAAATCAGAGAAAAACATTCATAGAAAATCAAGGTACAGCATTCACAATGTTACAACTTATCACAGAAAATCAAAATACATCAGTCATCATGTCACAACTCAGGAAATTATCACTAAAATTGCCCCATAGTTTTCACCAAAATGGTCACATTGTTTTAAACAAAGTACATTTATTTAGTCAATCACAAAATCCTTAATTCAATCACAAAGTACAAAAGTTAAAGGTCTCTACCACTTGGGCACAGTAAAATCATAATCTTCTCAGTCAGTAATTATCCAAGTAAAGTCTTCTTTCAGCTTGGCTTGAGGCTGGTTCTCAGCTTCCATCGTCCCTCTTCTATAATCCCAGCTCCAACTGTCTCCTTGGTTCAAAGGCAGATAGCTCCCAGATCCTTGTCCAGCCCCTTTTCCAGTTCTTCATCTAGTTCCCATTCCATATTGAAGTTTACAGGCTCCAGTCCACCTCAAGTCCTTCACAGTTTCTGTTTCTGGGAACATCAAGCTCGACAGAGTCACAACAATATTAATATATACATTGCCAGCACCATCATCAACTAACTCTCAGCCTGTGAAATCAACTCAGACCCACCAACAAGGTCTGAGAACTCAACACAAGTCATCAACATAGCAAATCAACGCAGACCACAAACAAGGCCCAAGAGGTAAGTACAAATCATCAGTAAAGTCCCAAGACCTCCAAAACCCTCCTTCTGGACATCTTTAAAGATACAACCAGAAAATCTTCTTTCAGGGCTTCCAGTAAGGTCCCAGGGCTTCTATACAAATTATCACAAACAAACATCAACCAAAGAGTTTTCTCCTACCACAAGTTTTCTCTTTCTTGACCCTGCCACCACAAGAGTCCTCTTCTCAATTCTGCTGTCTCTAGCATGGGCCTCTCCTTATATGTGGCCATTAGCTCCTCTGCTTCCTGTCACAGGAGACCACGAGTACTAAGGTTTACAAGTTATGGGGTTCACATGTTCTCTTTCTTACTAGACTTGATACAAGGCTCAAAAGAAAATTGAACTGAAACAAGGTGTTAATTCAATTATGAATTAATTCAATTATGAAACAAGTTATGAAGTACTTCTGTGCTTGCCAGTACAATAAATAAAACAAATATAGCCAAGATCAGAAGGGAAACAGAAAATTGGGGGTGGGATGGAATTATAGAAAGTTTATCAGATAAAGGCGTCATTTTTTTAAATATATAAAGTTGTGAAATATATAAGAACCAAAGTCATTCCCCAATTGATAAGTGGGAAAACACGTAGTTTTCCAATGAAGAAATAAAAACAATTTATAGCCATATAAAGTACTCTAAATCATTACTGATTAGAGAAATGTAGATTAAAACAACCTTGAGATATCATTTTACAACTACCAGATTGTTTAAAATTATAAAAGGGCAATGTAATATTGGGGGAATGTGGGAAAAAATTGGGACACTAATTGATTGTTAATGGAATTGTGAAATGCCAGCCATTTTTGGAGAGTAATCTGGAATTATGCACAAAGAATAATTAAACTACCTATACCCTTTGATCCAGCAATACCACTACTTGGTCTATTTCCAAAGAAGATAAGGAAAAAGGGGAAAAACCCTAACTATTCTAGAATATTTATAGATCAGTGGGGAAAGTCTGTTGGATATGGGGGCGAGAAGAGCTTGGACCAACCTCTGCCTCAGTCAGCGGAAGCTGCAGAGGCTGAGGAGGCTATTGGGCCTGCAGCAGCATAGTGGCTGCTTCTGGAACCCCAGGCTTACAAACTGTGGGAGGACCAAGCTACTGATCCCAGTCATGCAATTTTTCTTTGCTGGTGCTGAGGCAATATTCTCTTGCTTTGCCCTTCTTAGATTTGGTCATAGTCTTTGGTGGCAGTAATTGGGTTGAGGAGGATTGCTGGTGTGGCAGAGCTTGTGGAGACTGTGGACAGGTAATACTCCTCAGAGTTCTGAGACAGATGCCTAGAAGTAGCTCTGGGAACATCTGTGCAAAACCACAGAAATTTGGGACACACAATTCTCCACTCTGGACATAGAATTCTACTGCGGCAAAGAGCTCAAAAGTCAAGTGATTGGCTGGAAAAATGAGCAGAGGAAGAGAAATTATACTGTAGAATTTTTCTTTGGTGACAAAGAAGATCAAAACATGGAACCAAAAGACAACAAAGTCAAAACTACTGCAACAAAAGCCTCCAAGAAAATCAATTGGTCTCAGGCCATGGAGGAACTCAAAAAGGCTTTTGAAAATCAAGTAAGAAAAGTAAAGGAAAAATTGCATATAGAAATGAGAGTAATACAAGAAAATCATGAAAAACTAATCAACAGCTTGCTAAAGGAGACCCAAAATAATAGTGCATAAAAAAAACACCTTGAAAAGTAGACTAACTTAGGGGTGGCTAGGTGGCACAGTGAGTAAGAGCACCGACCTGGGAGTTGGGATGACCCGGGATAGAAACCGAACTCAGAAAATGAGCACCCACACATAAATAATGACTAGCTGTGTAACCTTGAGCAAGTTACTTAACCCCAATTGCTTTAAAAAAAAAATTAAAAAGAAAAGTAGAATAACTTAAATGACAAAAGAGGTTCAAAAAGTCAACAAGGAGTAGAATGCCTTAAAAAGCTGAATTGGCCAGATGGAAAAGGAAGTCCAAAAGTTCATTGAAGAAAATAATTCCTTCAGAATTAGAATGGAGGGGGGCAGAGGCAAGCTGGAGGAGTAGAAACAGCATTTCCAATGTGCTCTGCCCCACACAAATTTCAAACAATGTGAAAGTGGACTCTGAACAACTTCTAGAGCCCCAACACCCACAGAACTACACAGAGAAACTAACCTCCTACTGAGGAGAACCCAGCAGCCCTGCAGGGAGCAGTGAGCATAGCTCTCTGAGAGCAGGCAGCACAACTGCTGTGCCACCTAGCCACCCCAAGGAAGGGATGATTCTTAAGGGGTGAAGTAAAGAGGTGAGAGAGGAAAGTGGCAAGAGGAGATAGAGAGAGACAGGGTAGGGTAAACTATGTCATGTAGAAGAGGCAAGGGAAGTAGTTGAAGGGGAGGGGAAGAACAGGAAGGCAAAAAGGCAAAAGCATATTCTCATTGAAGTTGGCTCAAGGAGAGAATCACATACATACTAAATGGAATATCTTACCCTCACTCACTCTCCTGAGTAGGCGAAAGGGGGATGAGAGGGGGGATGATGGAGGGGAGGGCATTCTGGTGGGAGAGGAGGTTGGAAGTACCCACTATCAAAGAGGGACAGGATCAAAGTAGGGAATGGACCAGGTGGGAGGTGAGACGGGTGGGAGGGAAATATAAGCAGTCTTTTACAATACATCTACTAGGGTAATGTTTTGCATAGCTATACATGTACAGCACATACTGAATTGCTTATCTTCTCAGAGGGAGTGGGTGACAAGGGAGGAAGGGAATGGATCTGAAAATCGAAGTTTTAAAATTAAATGTTTCATAAGATGTCCAGGCAGTGGGGCTCAGAGATTCACCTTGCCCTAATGGCAAAGTCTAAGGGGGTATGGGAGAAGATATGGGAGAGAGCAGATTGGATGAGGGGATATCTAGTGGGACTGCTATTCTGGGGTGGTGGATAGGGAAAAAATGGGGGAAAAATGTAACTCATAATCTGGTGGAAATGAATGATGTAAACCAGAAGTTAATAAAGCATTTGTAAAAAAAATAAATAAATAAAATAAAAGAATTTGAATGGAACAAATGGAAGCTAATGATTTTATAAAAAATCAAGATATAAAACAGATCCAAATGAATGAAAAATAGAAGGCAAATGTGAAATATCTCAATGGAAAAACAACTGATCTGGAAAATAGGTCCAGGAGAGATATTCAAAAATTAATGCACTACCTGAAAGTCATGATCCAAAAAAGAGCCTAGGCATCATCCTTCAAGAAATTATTAAGGAAAACTGCCCTAACATTCTAGAACCAGAAGATAAAATAGAAATAAAAAGAAACCACCAATTGCTTCTTGTAAACGATCCCCCCCAAAAAACTCCTAGGAATATTATAACCAAATTTCAAAGTACACAGGTCAAAGAGAAAATATTACAAGCAATCAGGAAGGAACAATTTGAGTACCATGGAAACACAATCTGGATAACATTAGATATAGCTGCTTCTATATTAAGGGGCTGAAGGAATTGGAATATGACATTTTGGAGGTCAAAGTAGCTAGGATTAAATCCAAGAATCACCTACCCAGCAAAATTGAATATAATGCTTCAGGGGAAATTATGGTCATTTGATGAAATATAGAACTTCCAAGCATTCTTGATGAAAAGACCAGAGCTGAACAGAAAATTTGACTTTCAAATACAAGTCAAGAGAAATATAAAAAAAAATCATAAACAGGAAAGAGAAATTAGAAGGAACTTAATAAAGGTGATATATTTACATTCCTAAATTGAAAGATGATATTTTTAACTCATAATATTTTTCTCAGTATTAAGATAATTCAAGGGGAATATGTGTGTGCATATATGTATGTTTATATATATATATGTATATGTGTTTATATATATGTGTGTGTGTGTGTGTATATACAATATATATATATATATATATATATATATATATATATATATATATATATACACATAGATAGAGGGTACAAGGTGAGTTGAATATGAAGAAATGATATCAAAAAATAAAATTAAGAGGTGAGAGAGGAATATGCTGGGAGAAGGAGAAAGGGAGAGATAGAATAGGGTAAATTATCTCTAATAAAAGAGGCAAGAGAAAGGTGTTACAGTGGAGGGGAAGAGAAGGTTGGTGTAAGAGAATGAGTCAACCTTACTCTCTTTGGATTTGGCTTAAGGAGGGAATAACATACATACTCAATTGAGTATCTTAACCTACATGAAAATAGGGGGAAGAATATAAGAGGGGGAGATCATAAAAGGGAGGGCAGACTGGGGGAGGGGGTAGTCAGAAGCAAACACTTTTGAAAAGAGGCACGTTCAAAGGATAAAATAGAATAAATGGGGGGACAGGCTTGAGGGAAATATAATTAATCTTTCATGTTATTACTACTATGGAAATGCTTTATATAACTTCACATGTATAACCTATAGTGAATTTCTTGTCTTCTCAATGGGGGTAGTTTGGGAGGGAAGAAGGGCGAGAATCTGGGACCCAAAATTTTAAAACAAATGTTAAAAAATTGTTTGCACATGCAACCAGGAAATGAGATATTCAGGCAATGGGGTACTTTAATCCATCTCGCCCTACAAGAAGGTAAGGGGGAGGGCTAGATGGGATAGGAAGACTGGGGGAAGAGGTAACAGTATGCTTGCCATCTTGGGGTAGGAGGTAGGGTAGAGATGAGGAGAAAATTTGGCACTCAAAATCTTGTGGAAATGAATGCTGAAAACTAAAATATGTAAATAATATTTTTTAAAAAAGAAATTAGGGATTATCTTAATTTTCTTTTCGCATCCTTAGCTCTTACCACTCTTTTGTATATAGTCAACCGTAAATAAATGCTTCATTTATTCCTTTCTTATGGAACATATCAGTATAAAGAAGCCATATTTGTCATTAAATTGAGATCTCTATGCAGAGATTAGGTAAAATACAAATTTTGAATAGATTTAGAAAGTAAATTACCACCCTTCATATTGAAAAGAGGCACATAAAGCTGTTTATAGTTTTTATTAGATTTGGCTATGTGAGACCTAATCTCTTCAATTTGTAATTGCCTTTTTCTAGGCCTTTTGTATTGCTAACTGCTTAAGAATGAAGATAATTAATATTTATTCAAATGTAAGTATCTGAGTATTGAATAATATATCATCTTCCCCTTCATGGTAGAAATCTACCAGAAACATCTCTCTCTCTCTCTCTCTCTCTCTCTCTCTCTCTCTCTCTCTCTCTCTCTCTCTCTCTCTCATGGCTAATGAAATTGTAAGAAAACAACCTTCATTCCCTAAATAAATATAGAGTTTTCCCAAATAATAGACTGATTTTAGCAATCAATGAAATCATGGTAAATGTGATAATCATTTAAAGAAAGAAATTATATATATATATATATATAGCCACCTCATTTAATTGAGAATAATATGTGATGTAAAGGAAATTCAACGTATTTTTTCAAAGTCACTTCTATTGGGAAATACACAGTAGCAGCAGAATGTCACTTTAGAGCTCCAGCCTCAAAGAGTTGACATGGGTACACATCTGTCTTTGATGTTTATAATTTTTGCAGTAATATCGGTAGGATATTATTGAAGTTGAAAGGTAAGGAACATTGTTGTCACCAAAACCTGTCATCATTTATGATAAAGGTCTTTACTTTCTTGTTTTTTATTTATGCTTGATGGGATTTCTGCTTTATTTTCAGAAGCAGTTTAGGATCTAATTTCCATTGTGATTTTTATATTGCAGGAGAATTTTTTTCCAATTTTTTTTTAAATTTGAAATAGAAATTCATCTGGAAAGGTTAATCAAAGACAATGGAGTAAAGTGAGTATTTTATTGCATAAACTAACACTCTGGGAGTAATAATGATATTGTATCAATGGAAGGTAGAGAAAATTTAATAAGAAATAGAAATTCCTCACAAGAAGACAGGAAAATGAAGAGTTGTTATTTTCCTTAAAATTGGCTCTTCTTTTTTTGACCTTATAATCTGAAACACTTGGCCTGTTGTTTGCTCTTTCCAAGGATTAGCTACTTATAACCCCTAGAGATATAGCTCATTTCTAGTTTCTCAGAGAGATATTGATACTTATAGAGATTACAGGATGCTAACACCTTGAAAGAAAATCAACACTCCCATCCTCTGGGACTAAATCCCTTACTGAGACATAAAAGAGGGAATCTAATACATCCCAACACTCATATATTATTTTCTCAATGCTAATAAAAGCTTATTTGAACATGAATATTCCCCATAGTATTCCACACAATGGGGCAATAAGACTCTGCTTGAATCTTTTAAAAAATGTAATTTTTTAAAATTACAGGTAAAAACAATTTTTAAAATAAGTGGAATTTTTCCAAAATTTCTCCCTTCACACTCCCCATTGAGAAGGCAAACAATTTGATGTAGGTTATACATGTGCAGCCAGAGAAGACATTTCCTTATTAATCGTGGTGTGAAATAAAACACAGACCAAAAAAAAAAAATATCACAAGAAAAACAAAGAAAGTTTTAAAAATGCATTAATCTGCAGATTCCATCAGTTCTTTCTCTGGATATAGTCTTTTTTGTCATAATACTTTTTTGAATTGTCTTAGCTGATTGCACTGCTGCAAATGGCTAAGTCATTCACAATTGATAGTTACACAGTATTGTTGCTGTTACCGTATACCTCTGCTCACTTCATTTTGCATCCACTTATATGCATCTTTCCAACTTTTAATGAAAACATCATGTTCATCATTTCTTATGGCACAATAATATTTCATCAAAATTATATACCACAACTGTTTCCAGCCATTCAACAAATCATAGACATACCCTCAATTTCCAATTCTTTGATACTCCAGAAAGAACTGTTTTAAATATTTTTGTTCATATACAGATATATATGTATGTACATACATATACATTCATATAAATCACACATGAATTTATATGTGAGTATTTGTACATAAGTACATAAATTTAGGTAGAATTCTCATTTTTATTATATTGATTCAACACATCCATGAGCAATTAACATTTTCCCAATTACTTAGATTTGACTTTTTTGTGTGATAAGTGATTTATCAATGGGTTCATATAGTTCCTGGGTTTGTCATGGCAGTTAGATTTCCAAATACGTTATATTTTCCATGGTTATATTAAGTGGAATTTCTATTTATTGCTGCTAGAATTTGTTGGTAATATATAGAAATGCTAATGACTAAAGTGGGTGCTCTTTTACGCTTTAAGACATTATTTTCTTCAGTGAATTTTTATACCTTTTTTTTTTACTGTTAACATACAGGAGGCACTGGAGTTTTTAGACTCCAGCTTCTTGATCTGGTCAGACAAGAAGAGACACCTTCAGAGGGGTTAATAATCAACTTTATTGTAGTCTAGTCTTCTCAAAGGAAGTAATGATATGGGAGTACTAGTGCCTACTGCATCCCCTCAAGCCTTTATGGGGAGCAATCAAGACACACACAGATTCCCCTATGGGTTCCATGTGGTTCCCCATCTCACTGTCCAGTGCCCATTTGCTTTATAGGGTAACAATCAAAGAAGGCAGCTTGCCAACATTAAGCTCAGAAATTACCTTTAGCATATCGTCATTCTGCGCAAGTATAGTAAATATCAATTGTGTCACACACATATTTCTTGGCACAGTCACAATAGGACTGCCTATCACTCACTAAGATTCTAGCAACTACTATTTGGAATCCTTGGGGCTATTCTGATACTTATTCTAACACCTGTAAACTAGATATTGCCATGGCCATGGATCCTAAGAAACTTAACTCTAAAAAGGATAACAAATTCCTTCTTATATACACCTTTTTTTTTTCTATTTGGTCTATTCTTCTTTTTAAGGAATTATTTTCTTCAATGAATTTTTGTGCCTCTTACCATTGGCCAATTGTGTTTTTTTTTTTTTAAGGTGTTATTTTCTTTAGTAATTTTTTCTTCTGTTTGTGCCTTCTTTAATCAAGTTGATTCTTTTCATGATTTTCTTCCATAACTTTCATTATTTTCCCCATTTTTCTGTCTCTCTTATTTGATTTTTAAAATCCTTTATAAGATTTTCCAGATATACTATTTGTGGTCTAAGGCCAATTCATTCTTTTTTTTCCTTTCATTCTTTGGATGTATAACTTTTGACATTGTAGTCTTCTTCTAAGTTTGTGCTTTCTTTTCCCTATCGCCTAGTAACTTTCTATTGTTAAGTTCTTTTGTTGTTGTTGTTTGCTCATTTTCTCACTCAATTTCTTGATTTTTAACTGTGTGCTGAAGTTGGTCTCTGTTCTCATAGTGGAGGGGGCATTTTATTAATCTTCAGGTTTTTCATGCTGCTGTTTTGATGGCTAGTTTTGAGGGTTTGTAAATTTTCATTCTTTTGAGTTGGCATGATCTAAGGAGAAATGTACTCACCAATATCCTGGTTTTACTTTGGCCTGTGAGTGACCCCAAGCACTCTTTTCCATCCTAGTACTATGACCATGGTTCCTACTCCTGCTCGTACTCCTCCTTACCCTGGGACTTTGACTGAAAACCATCTTTGAGAACTTTAACAGAGTAATGTACCCAATTCCAATAAATTCCCCTGTAAATTCCTTCTGATAAATTGTTTGAGTTCTGTACTGTCTGAAAACTCAGTAAGGTATCTCTGAATCTTGTTGTCCCCAAGGTCTGTTGCTGGCTTGTCAGGTAGCAGACTGTGATGGACTGAATGATTATCACCCCTATGAGACAGACTTTTCCTGCCAACCTTCTAAGTTGCCTTGGGTTGGAAAATTGTTTCACACTGTCCTTTTTTTGAGTTCTGTTGCTCCAGAATTTGTGTTTGCTGCTCCATTTTATTTGGTGGGGGGATTTAGGAGAGTTCAGGCAAGCCCCTGCTTTTACTTTGCCATCTTGGCTCTGCTTTTGAGAGATAATTAATTACCTTGTGTGGCAACATGTTCCACCCTTTGAAACTCTATTGTTAGGTGATTTCTCCTGCTTGGTTGTTGTCCTTCATTCTGGAAGAAGACCAAAATGACATCACTGTGCTAGAATCAAGGTACAGTGTGTCTGACTGTGGATGATGAAACCAAAACCAGCTCAGAATGTTCTACTACAAGTCGGGCATAAATTGTCCATGTGAACCTTTGGGGCGGATTCTCTATATTTGTGCATCTCATGTTTTTTTGAGCTGCTTCAATTCTGCTTTTCTCATAGAGCACAGCACCTTCTCTGATGAAGGCGTGCCATGATGAGTGGTCCTCTGCCAGTATCTTCTATGTCACACAATTAATTCCAAAGATATGAGAGAAACTTTGAAAGTGTCCTCAAATTGTTTTTTCTTACAACCACGTGAACACTTGCCTATGTGCGCTGTATATAAAATACTCTTTTTGGCAAGCATATGTTTTGCATTTGAACAATGGGGACAACCCATTGGAGTTGTGCTCTTTGAAGTAGAGCTTGAATGCTTGGCAGTTTAGTTCCAGAAAGCACCTCAGTGTCTTGTATATTGTCCTGTCAAGTGATCTTCAGAATCTTCCTAAGACAATTGAAATAGAAGTGATTCAGTTTCTTGACATGGCGCTGGTTTAATGTCTGGATTTCACAGGCATATAACAGTGAGGTCAGAATAATGGCTCTGTAGACTTTTGATTTGGTAGTCAGTCTAATATCTATTTTCTCCCATATTTTCCTTTGGAGATTCCCAAAAACCGAGCTGGCTCTAGCAAAACGTAGGTCAACCTCATTATCAATGTACATCCCTGGAAAGTATAAAACCAAGGTAAGTAAACTTGTCCACAGCATTTAAAACTTCTCCTCTTGCTATAACTGATGGTTCCATGTATGGATGGCGTTGTGGTGGCTGATGGAACACCTGTGTTCTCTTGGTGACAATTGTTGGGTCAAAATTAGGTGATTTCTCTTAATGTTAAGATGAAGAACCATTCCATTACTTGCTCTTTCTGATCCCTCTACCTGTCTTCTGAACTGGACACCCTATTCTGAGTTGCCTAACTCCCATAGAGGACTCTACCCAGAGGCCAAATCCATTGTGTTTCAAACAAACCATGTAAATACATTGCTCTATAATTAACAAAATTCTATTCTGTCATATTCTCATAACAATGATTATAAAATACTGGTTTTCATTATTCAAACCCACTTTCCCCATCCTTCTGTCAATCCAACATTGTCAAATGATCTATAGTTTGTGCTATTTTTTATTTGAAAAATGTTTTTATTTTATTTTTTCCCATTTAACTTCTTTCATCTTCATGTTCTCACTGAGACATGTCACGCTCCTAATGACCCAACCTTTCTACTAACTGACCACACTTTCTACTAACTGTAACATTTTTACTCATTCCCCCAACTCTTTGTTCAAGGTAGTGTACTTTGAATACTCCTTGTTCTACATTACCACTTGTAGACTTACCATCTTTCTTTATCTTCTAGCCACATATCAGTAGACTTTAATATATATATATCGATATTTGTTCAATATCTTTTAATTCCCAGGTCCTCAAATTGTTTATTTTCTTTGATCTCCTCCTATAATGCACTTCATCTATACACAGGCTTATAACCTTAGTCTTACTTTCACCCATATATGGACCATTTCTCTTTTCATGAAATCTAAAATTGAATTATCTAATCACAAACTGTTACAATTCCACCTATCCTCAATATGTTATAGCTCCAGACTGTCTTTTTCATCCTATGATCTCCTATCCCTAGATATTTTTCATTCCCTGGCCAACGCCCTTGCATTGGCAACATTCTCCTCCCTTCCCCATTTTGACTCAGTGAACCAGATCAGTTCTACAACATTTCCTTCTTTTTCATGTCTTGACCTTTCATCTTTTTCCAATCTAGCCTTTCCAGGACTTAGGCTTGGATTATCCCCACCATCCACTGATTTCATTCTTACTCAAGTCCTACTGAATGAAGCTAAAGAAAACCATGCTAAGTCTATTACAATATTATTTTATATTGTTCCAACTGAACCATCACTGAAATGAAGTAATCCTTTAAACCTCTGCAATTGTCTTACTATTGCACCTACCACACGGACTTTTTTCACACATTTTTCATACATCATCAAAGCTTTCAAAGCTTCCATTACCTCCCATCTGTTCATCTGAGAACCTTGATTCATAATGCACTTTAAAAACTGAAGCCAGACCCCAAATTAGAAATTTCAAATGGATTTCCTGTACATATCTTCAGCTGAATGTTTCTAAGATAAACTCATTATGTATTTTGCTACAAAACCCTCCTCTCTTCCTAGCTTCAATATCATTGTAAAGGGTACTGACAGCCTTCTAGGATTACAACCTTAAGCCTCAAAATATAGGTGTAAACCTCAACTCCTCATTCTCTTTTACCACTCTCCATTTACAATATTTCTAAGTCCAATAGATTTACTTTTATAACATCTCTCCTCTGTTCATTCTCTGTTCTGATTCTGTCCCTAAACTCACCTTGCATTTAAACTATTGCTATAAACTGTTGTAATGGTAATGGGGATTTGAAGATCTTCCCTGCCCCTTGTAATTGCAATTAAACAAGTACTTAGCACCTCTTTTCAGTTGAGCCTTCCCCATGATCATATCCATCCTTGTTAAGAAACAGAACTTGTGAAACCCACAGTGGCAGGGACTTGCCAAAGACAGCAAAAGGAAGGACATAAGAGGAGAGTGGAATAGGGACGAGTGATTGAATAGATAAAAAGCTGAGCACAATCTGAGAACCAAAATTCCTAGGAGCAAGCAGTGTGGAGTCTGAGCAGCTGGAGTGAGAGAGGGAAATTCTTGCATAAGTAATCCTGTTTTGTTTTGAAGCCCTGATGGAGGGAAGATTTGGAAAAGCTTGGGAATGTTGGTGTTTGCTGCATTGGTTATGTGTATCAACTTTGTGGTTACTATGATGAATTTGGCTTTCTGGTTTTGGGATCCGGGTTTCTGGTTTTCAAATAAATGCTTTATTTCTATCATCCATGTGGAGAGCCTGTTACATTTTGTGATTCACAAGTATATCAGCATATTCATAACTACTGTGGGCCCTCTGAATATCACATTGGCATTATGCCTGTTTATTGATCTCCCTGCCACAAACATCTGTTCACTACGTTCTACCCTACACTCAGCTGTCACTAATCTTCCTTAATGTGCAGATAAGATTATTTCAACTCCCTACTCAATAAACTCCAATGGTGTTCTGTGAAATTCTGAATCAAACATAATACTCTCTGTTGCCTTCATGGTCATTCATAATCTGTTTTCCTATAGTCTTCTTATATATACATACACACATACACAATGACATTGGCCTCCTTGCTTTTCCTTGTAGAAGGTGACATTAGTCCTGATTTTAGACAATTTTAGCGATTGTTCTGAGATACTGATTATCCTCTGCATCTTCTTCTCTATTAATTTCCCTGTATCCTTCAAGTTCTGTATAAAAATCTGCCTTCTTAAAAAAAAATCCTTTACCAACCCCCTTTAATTTTAGTATGTTTCCTGTGTACTTACCATTAATTTGTCATAATATATATGCATGTAGCTTGTTAGTATAGTGTTATTTATTTATTTCTATACTCCCATTATACTATAATCTCTTTGAGATCAGACAGACTTTTTCCTTTTCTTTGTATAGTAATGTTAACTGAGAATTTGTTATTCAGGTGTATATGCCAACATAAGTTATATAATGTACTTTTATTCACAACAACTCTGTGATAAAGGGCATAGAATGACGATTAATTTAATTTTACAATGGAGAAAACTGAGGCTCAGTGAAAGAAGTGTGAAATCACTTTCCTTTGGTTACATTTCAAGAAAGTATAAAAACTATCTACATTCAGGGATCCTGATCTTAAATACAGATACAGACCTAGATGACTATAGATTCAATCGTGGTTAAAGGAGGGGTAGAGTCAAGATGGCAGAGTAGAAGCAGGACTTCTGTGGGGCTCCCGCTTCCACCTCCAACAATTCATGTAAAAGGTGACTCTGCACAAACTTTGGAGATACAGAGCCCACAAAATGACAAAGAGGAGGTGACCTCCCACTGAGGACAAACTGGCAGGCTAGCAGGAAGGGTACAGTGCAGCACTCTAGGAGCCAAGACCTGCCCCATGCAAGGCAGAGGTTTTAGCCTCAGGGCATCTACAAATAGCCACTGGATGGAGGGACTTCAGATTACCAGCAGCTGTGGTGGTTTCCAGAATTATCAACACATAGATGCTAAAGAAAAAGTGAGAGGTCAGTGCAGTGTGGACTTTGTGAACCGGGATTTCAGGAGTGTGGTCAGACATTTACCCCCGGAGGGAGAAGCAGCAGAGAAGCTATGGCTGTGCTGCAACTGCCACATGGGTGCTTCAGATCTCCTGTTCTGCAGATTGTAAGGGGACCAAGCAACTAGTCTGAGGGGTAATAGCTCTTGCTTTAACCAGCTTGTATCTGGATTGCAGCCTAGCGTGAAGGTCCTGGGATGCATGACCAATTTGCTAGACTGTGTAGAGGCTTCAGAGAAGAAACCCAACTAATAGCTCCAGCAGCTGCAAAAACACATTAAAAAATAGACTACCTCAAATGGAAAAAGGGTTTCAAAAAGGCAATGAGGAGAAGAATGCCTTAAAAAGCCAAATTTGACAAATTGAAAAAGAATCTCCTAAGCTCACAGAGGAGAATCATTGCTTCAGAGTTAGAGTGGAAAAATGGAAGCTAGTGACTTTATTAGAAATTAAGATGCTATTAAGCAGATCCAAACGAATGAAAGAATAGAAGGCAATGTGAAATATCTCATGGGAAAAAACACCGACCTGGAAAATAGATCCAGTAGAGACAATCTAAAAATTATTGGACTACTTGAAAACCATTATCAAAGAAAGAATCTAGAAATCATCCTTCAAAAAATTCTCAAGGACAATTGCCCTGATGTTTTAGAACCAGAAGGCAAAATAGAGGTTGAAAGAATCCACCGATCACCTCCTGAAAAAGATCCCAAAAAGAAAACTCCCAGGAATATTATAGCCAGGTTCCAGAATCCCCAGATCAAGGAGAGAATATTACAAGCTGCCAGGAAGAAACAATTTCGATACTGTGGAAACACAATCAGAATAGCACAAGACCTGGCAGCTTCCACACTGAGGGATCAAAGGGCATGGAATATGATATTCCAGAGGGCAAAGGAGCTGGGATTAAAACCAAGAATCACTTACCCAACAAAACTGAATATCTTGTTACAGAGGAAAATATGGTCGTTCAGTGGAATAGAGGACTTTCAAGCATTCTTGAGGAAAAAAACCAGAGTTGAATAGAAAATTTGATATTAGATACAAGAAGGAAGAGATGCATGAGAAGGTAAACAGGGAAAAGAAATCAAAAGGAACTTATCGAAGTTGAACTATTTACATTACCACAGGGAAAAACAATAATTGTAACTGATGAAATTTTTCTTAATATGAAAATAGTTGAAGAAGGGAATATGGGCATATGAATACATATGTGAATGTGTGTATATATGTTTTCAGGTATACATAGACAGAGAGCACTAGTCAAATTTAATAGGAAGGGATGATACTTAAAAGGTGAAATTAAGAGGTGAGAGAGGAATATAATGAGAGGAGATGGGGAGATACAGAATGGGGTGAACTATCCCATAGAGAAGAAGCAAGGGAAATGGTTATAACGGATGGGAAGAACAGGAAGGCAAAAAGGCAAAACATTATTCTCATTGAATTTGGATCAGGGAGTGAATGACATACATACTAAACAGGCTTTTTCACCCTACAGGAGAGTAGTGGAAAAGGGGATGAGAGGTTGGAAAATGGAAGGGAGGGCAGGATGGGGTTGGGGGAAGTTAGAAGCACCCACTTTTGAAAAGGGCAGGACCAAACTGGGGAGTGGACCAGGTGGCAGGTGGGATAGGAGGGAGGGAAATATAGTCAGTCATTTACAATATATCTACTATGTACACATGTACAGTATATACTTAGTTGCTTATCTTCCTTTTAAAATCAAATTTTTAAAAAATATATAAATACTATGATTAATACTATTTTGCAGATAATCAGGAGATATGATTGCAGGCATTGGGGCATGAGGATTCACCTTGCCCTACTGGAAAAGTCAAAGGGGATATGGGAGAAGAGATAGGCGAGAGCAGATTGCATGAGGGGATATCCTGTGGGACTGCTGTTCTGGGGTGGTGGGTGGGGGAAAAATGGGCAAAAAATTTTAACTCAAAATCTGATAAAAATGAATGATGTAAACCAGAAGTTAATAAAGCATTAAAAAAAAGAAATTCTCATGGAAAATTGCCCTGATGCTTTAGAACCAGAGGCCAACATAGAGACTGAAAAAATCCACTGATAACCTCCTGAAAAATATCCCAAAAAGAAAACTCCTAGGAATATTATAGTGAGGTTCCAGACTTCCCAGAACAATGAGAAAATATTACAAGGAGATAGGAAGAAACAATTTGAATACTGTGGAAACACAATCAGGATAAAACAGGATCTGACACCTTCTACAATGGGGGATCAAAGGGCTTGCAATATGATATTCTGGAGGTCAAAGGAACTGGGATTAAAACCCAGAATCACCTACCCAACAAAAAAGAGTATCATGTTTCAGGGGAATATATTTTCATCCAGTGAAATAGAGGACTTTCAAGTATTCTTGATGAAAAAAATCAGAGTTGAATAGAATATTTGACATTCAGATTCAAGAAGCAAGAGCAGCTTGAGAAGGTAAATAGAGAAAAGAATTCATAAGGAACTTCTCAAAGTTGAACTAATTACATCCCTACATGGAAAAATGATAATAGTAACTTATGAAACTTTTCTAAGTATGAGAATAGTTGAAGGGAATAGAAATGTGTGTGTATACATACATACATACATACATACATACATATATATATGTGTGTGTGTGTGTGTGTGTGTGTGTGTGTGTGTGTGTGTGTGTGTGTATTTTTTTTTTACATGTAACTGGGAAAAAAGTTATGCAAGCACTAGGACATAGAGATCCACCATGCAATACTGAAAATTTGGAGGGGGGATGGGGGAATATATGAGAGAAAAAAGATTGGGGGAGGGGTATTCAGTGTGATTGCTGTTTTTTGGTGGTGGGTAGGGGAAAAATGGGGAGAAAATTTGTAACTCAAAATCTTGTGGAAATGAATGATGTAAACTAAAAAATAAGCTTCAAAGAAATAATGGTCAAAGTCAGAAGTTTTTCATCATTTAATATCAGAAGATTATCTTTTACAAATTAGCATTATCCTAATAGAATTACATGTCTTTTTCTGGCTTGTGTATTCTTTCACTATCAGAAAGAACATGATATAGTGATAAGAAGCCTAGATTTTCAATCAAAGGTTTAGTTTAAATTCTGATCCTGCTATATATTACTTGGAGAATGTGAATAGGTCATTTCATCACAATTTGTCTCACTATCCATAGCTCTGAAATAAAAGAAATGAACTTAAATAAAAGATATGACAACTGGTATAATTTTAAGCTTTCATTTTTGTTGTTAAATCATTTTTCTACCTTGTCTGACTCCTCATACCCTCATGTGGGTATTTCTTGGCAGAGATATTAGAGCAGTTTACAATTTCTTACTCCATCTTGTTTTAAAGATGAGAAACTGTGCTAAACAGGGGTAAGTGGTTTGCCCAATGTCACACTGCTAGTAAGTGTCTGAGCCTAGATTTGAATTCATGAAGATGACTTTTCTTAATTTCAAACCAAATGTTCGTATCCATTGCACCATCTAGTTGTCCTTGACTTTTATATATCCTGCAGAATAATAGAGAGAAATTCTTACTTTAGTATTATATTAATGACCAGTTGTAAGGCTTTTTCTCTATATATCTTCATTTGATAACCAGCCCCTGTAGGCTAATCAACCAGCCTCTGAATTATAGGTCTGATAAAAGAGGCTACCCTATTTCTTGAGGAATATGCTGTTCAGAACTGGGCAACACCTCACTCAAATAAAAGACCTTATTTCCATGTAGAACATAAACAAAATCTAATCTAGGTGGATTCCTGTCCTTAGGAAATAAGCACATGTTGGGCAGCTAGGTGGCGCAGTGAGTAGAGCACCAGCCCTGGAGTCAGAAGGACCTGAGTTCGGCTCTGGACTCAGACACTTAACACACACAAAAACCTAGCTGTGTGACCTTGGGCAAGTTAACCCCAATTGACTTCCAAAAAGAAAAAAAAAAGAAATAAGCACATGTCTCCCTTCACTGGAGTATAGAGTGACCCAGTTTATGAAAGAGAAAACCAACCTGAGTGGACTGGGTGAAGGTGGATTCCTCTGTCCAGTTTACTGGAAGTGACTGATTCTCATGATCCAAGCTGCATAGGGAGCAGAAAACTTCTAACCCACCTCTTCATTTAAATGTCCACAAATCATGGTTGATTTCTACTGTTGAGTGCATTAACCTTAAAAAAAAAAGAAAAGAAAAGAAAACTAAAACATTCAGTGCCTCCATTAGATATTTTTATTTACTTAGAGAAACCATTGACTTGATATTATTATATTAGCTAATCTACCTAATTAATAAATTGTTTATTAATTAACCAGGAATGGCCTCTCATTATTATTTATCACATAATGTTTGAGAGAACATTAAGTAGGTAGATTCATTAAGAGACATATGCTTATAAATATACATTGCCTTGATTTAAAAACCTCTTCTAATAAAAAATGTCTCATTCTCATACTCAAAAATACCCCCAAAATGCAGTTTCTTTTTTCCCTTATTTAGTATTTTGTTTTTTCCTAGTTGCATGCAAAAGCAATATGAAACATTAGTTTTTTTTTTTTTAATATTTGAGTTCTATATTATCTCACTTCTTCCCCCACATTGAAAAGCAAGCAATTTGATGTAGGTTATACATGTGTAGTGATGCAAACACTTTCTGTGATAGTCATGTTGTGAAAGAAGACACAAACAAAAAAAAAAACTTCAAGAAAAATTAAGTATACTTGAATTCAGACACCATCAGTTCTTTCTCTGTGGATGGATAGCATTTTTCATTATAAGTACTTCAGAGTTGTCTTGGATCATTGTATTTCTGAGAATAGCTAAGTCATTTATAGCTTATCATCCTATAATATTGCTGTTACTTTGTACATTCACTTTGCACCAACTCATGTAAGTCATTCCAGGTTTTTCTAAGAGCATCCTGCTTATCATTACTTATAGCACAATAATGTTCCATCATAATACCACACCACAATATATTTAGCCATTCCCCAATTACTAGGCATCCTCTCAATTTCCAATTCTTTGCCACAAAAAGAACTACTATAAATATTTTTGTACATATAGGTTATTTTCCTTTTTATTTTTTATTATTTTTTTTAAAGCAATTGGGGTTAAGTAACTTGCTCAAGGTTACACGGCTAGTCATTTGATTTATGCGTGGGTGCTCATTTTCTGAGGCCGGATCTGATCTCGGGTCATCCAAACTCCGAGGCCGGTGCTCTTACTCACTGCCACCTAGCCGCCCCTTTAGGGCAATTGGGGTTAAGTAACTTGCCCAAGGTTACATGGCTAGGTTTTTGTTTGTGCGGATTAAGTGTCGGAGGCCGGCTCCGAACTCAGGTCCTTCTGATTCCAGGGCCGGCGCTCTATTCACTGCGCCACCTAGCCGCCCCATCCTTTTTATTTTTTAATCTCTTATTGGATACAAACCAAGTACTTGTATTGCTAGGTTGAAGGGTATGAATGGTTCTAAATTGCTCTAGAAAATGGTTGAATGAGTTCACAACTCCACCAACACTATTTTAATGTCTCATTTTCTACCCATCTCCTCCAATATTTGTCATTTTCCTTTTCTGTCCTATTAGTCAATCTAATAGATATAAGGTAAAGCCTCAGAATTGTTTAATTTGCATTTCTCCAAACAATAGTGAGTTAGAGCGCTTTTTTAAATATGGCTATAGACTGATTGCTTCCCCTGAAAAGTCTTTATATCTTTTGCTCATTTATCAGTTGGGGAATGGTTCTCCTTTTTATAAATTTTATTAGGTCTCCATATATTTGAAAAATGAAGCCTTTATCAAAGAAATGATTCAATATTTTTCATAGTATTGCTAATTGTGTTTTGCTCCATTCTATTCCTTGTCCCCCCATTTTTTATTTTCTCTCTCCTTTCACCCTGTCCCTCCTCAAAAATATTTTGCTTCTGACTATGCCTGTAGCAATTGTCCCTCTCTTCTATTACCCTCCCTTTTTTATCCCCTTACTCCTACTTTCCTTTAGGAGAAGATAGATTTCTATACCCAAATGAGTGTTTATGTTATTCTTTCTTTGAGACAATTTTGATGAGAGTAAAATGGAAATAGGACAGAAGGAAATACAGGTAGTAATCATAACTATGAAAGGAAATTTGAAGCAAGTTTCTATTATAATGGTCTCCATTCTAAAATATGTAAAGTACTAAGTCTAATTTATAGAAATGAGAGCCATTCCCCATTTTAAAAGAGAAGCTTTTACATGAATTATTCAAAGCAATCTATAGCCATATTAAAAATGCTTTAAATCAGTATATATTTGAGAAATTCAAATTAAAATAACTATGATGTACCACCTCACATGTATGAGATTGGTTAATAGGATAGAAAAGGAAAATGACAAATGTTGCCAGGGATGCTAGAAAGTTTAGAAACTAATGCACTGTTGGTGGAATGGTGAACTGCTTCAGTCCTTCAGTAGAGCAAGTCTGCTTATAGCCCACAGACATGCTAAAAGATTTGGGGTAGCCTGAGAAAAATGTAGAGAATGTTTTCCTCTATATTTTTCCTAGGCCACCTGAAATCCTTTGGCAGGTGGCAGATTATTCAGGCCTGCTGTAGAGAAATTTGGAATTATGCTAAAAGGGCTATGAAATCATGCTTACCCTTTGACCTGATAATACCACTACTAGATCTTTATCCCCCAAAAAGATTTAGAAAAACAGAAAGGAAGAGAACCTATATCTATAAATATATTTATAACATCTCTTTTCTGGTGGGAAAGAGTTAGAAATTGAGTGGATGCCCATCAGTTGGGGAATGGTTGAACAAGTTATGGTATGTGATCGTGATAGAATACTAATGTTCTATAAGAAATGTTGAGGAGGATGCTCTCAGAATAAAAAATATGGAAAAACTTACATGAACTGATATAAAGTGAAATGAGTAGAAATAGGAGAACATTGTGTGTAGTAATGGCAATAATGTAAGATGATCAACTGTGAATGACTTAGCTATTCCCAGCAAAGCAATGATCCAAGACAACTGTGAAGGATTTAGGATGAAAAATGCTATCCATCCACAGAGAAAGAACTGATGGAATCTGAATACAGATTGAAGCATACATTTTTTACTTTATTTTTCTTGTTTTTTTTTTTTAGTCTGTTTTCTTTTACAACATGAATAATATAAAAATAAAGTTTGCAGGACAACACATGTAAAATCAATGTCAAATTCCTTGCCTTCTCAATAACTCAAGTGTAGGGGAGGAGAGAATTTGGAGCTCAATTTTTAAAGGGGATATTCCTAAACCAAACCTCATTATTACCAATCCTTGGAAGAATGGGCCCTATATATGTATGTCTGATTTTCCAGAAGTATTTAAATCAAGTTTTATTGATATAATTGACTTTATATCACAATTGTGCCTATTTTCCCATCACTAATGATTCATTCTTAATAATGACAAAAATTAAAGTCAGAAAAAGTCATCAAAATTATCTAAACAGTGAAAAGCTCTAAAATTCTATTCAATATTTCACAACCATGGACCCAGATTTTTGCAAAGGTTTAAGGCGGGGGTCAATGTATCTCAATTTCAAAGCCAAAACTGGATATTAAAATTTCATAAAGTATAGTTTCTAATGTCTTATGAAGATTGGTCTTTCAATTTGTGTTATTGTGCTCCTGTATGTTGTTGTTGTTGTTGTTTGGCTTGGCTTTCTTTAATTTTCATCAGATCTCTTTAATCTTTGTTATCATCAAAACTATTTTTTTCTTATATATTATGTTTCAGCATGGACATCTGCAATAGTTTTGTAGGCTAGCTCCTATTTGATGGACATCTCTTTTGTTTTGTTTTGTTTTGTTTTTATACCAGAAAAAATTTACCACTGTAAAATTTATGTGTATATGGAGCCCTCCTTTTTGTTATTGACTTCCATGTCTAAAAATGGGATTTCTGGGTTAAATGCATATGAATTTTTTTCATATTTCTAATATATTCCCAAAATTTTTTAGAGAGGTGTACAAATTCAAATTAATAACCATATTATTGTCATTTCTACCTTACCACAATGCTTCAAGTATTTACTATTTCCACCTTTTATTATCTTTGCTAATTTGCTGAGTGGGAGGTGAAATCTCAGATTTGTCTTGATTTGTGATTCTCTTATTATTAATAATTCAGAGTATTCAGAGAAAACAATTTCTGGAATGTCTCAAAAGCAGTCTCAAAATTAGGTTTAGATCTTTACCCCAACCAATACATCACAATTATCTACAATTGTACATATGACCAAGTTATAAAAGTTCACATCATAAAAAGATTTGAAAAATGAGATATTTTAAAATTATGAATAGGGGAAAATATATTAACAAAAGAAAGACTAGAGAAGATCACAGGAGATAAGAAGGCCAACTTTTATTATATAAGATTGCATGCTTTATACATACAAATTGGTCAAATTAAAATGGGGAGAAAAATTAATCAATTTTTTTTTTTCTAAATAAGTGTAATGGTAATGGTATTTGAAGATCTTCCATGCCCATTATATTGACAGGTTGGCAGGTACTTAGCACTTAATTTTGGGTTCATAATTGAGTTAGGTTTTGAGACCCAGAACTTGTAAATCCCAGTGGGATGAACTTGCTGATGTGGCAGGAGGCAGTGAGGCATGGAGGAGCCAGAGCTGAGTAGGGTCCAGGCTGGAGCCAGAGTGGGAACCAGAAGGGGCTGAGTGGCAGCAGAGGTACAAGCAGCAGCTGTGGCAGAGCTTCTGTGGAGAATTAGCCAAAACTTCTACTGAGGACTTTGGCTGAGGACTGCCGGGCACAGGAACTGCCAGGGGGGCTGGAGCTGCTGGGAGTGAGCTTTGTGAAAGCTGAGCAGTTACTGTGAGTGAGGAAAGGAGGATCTTTGCCTGAGAGAACGTGTTTTGTTTTGAAGGCTTGAGTATGTGGGTGTTCACCGCATTAACTATGTGTGCCAATTTCATGGCAACTGTAATGACTTTGACTTTCTGGTTTTGGGAACCATGTTTCTAGTATTTGAATGAATGCTTTGGCTCAGACCTTCATGTGGAGATCCTGTTAAATTTTGTAATTCACAACTATACCAGCATTTTTATAGTTGCCATGGGCATTCTGAATATTGCATTGTTGTTACCATAAGATTATATATATATATATATATATATATATATATATATATATATATATACACACATATGTGTGTGTGTGTATGTGTGTGTGTGTGTGTGTGTGTGTGTGCACTCAAATGATTCATGTGTATAAGAAAAAGGGTCATCCACTGTAGCAGCAAGCACGCCAGCATCCCCAGAGTGGCTGCCAACACAGGTTCTTAGTTCTGCTTTTGTAAAGGAAAGCAACTCAAAATGGGTTAACAAGCTTACTTTAATCAAACAAACATATATTACCTAGTTCAGGGGGAAAAGGTCAGCACCCCGAACTTTAGAGTATACAGACAGATCAAACAGACAGACTTCCAAACTGTTCAACCATTATCAATATCAAAATCACAGTTACCAGAGAGGGAAGCATCAACATCTGGGTTTTCAAAGCCATGGGGCTCTCAACGGCTGCCCAAAGTCTCATTTGGTCAAATCACACAACACTTCTCAAAGTGAGCCCCAAAGCAAAGCCTCACATGAAGAATTATATAACCTTCTCCTGGGTCAGTGAATTTAACCACCCTCTTGACCCACTGCCCAATCACACAGCATCAAGGTGTGGTCATTCCTGAAAACCAAGCCTCCTACCACAGGCTCCATGTGACCACATTCAGCCTATTAGGGGGGAGAGTATATTTTCAAATTAAACCAGGTTCTCAGTGTCACTTAAGCCAATCAAAGGGGCTAGGGGCAGGGAAGATTTTCAAATCTGCATTTCCATTACATCCACAAATGGATAAATGCCAAAGGATATGATCAAGCACTTGTCAGGGGAAGGAATCTACGCTATTAATATTCATATTAAAAGTTCTAAGTTCTAAATTATAACTAATAAAGGAAATTTAGACTAAAATAATTGAATTTAGAATTCAACCTCATTAGTTTTACAAAAATTACAAAAAAAAAAAAGACACTGTTGTTGAAAAGAATTTGGGAAGAATGACATGTAAACACTGTTGTTTTACCTATGAATCTGTCCAGTTATTCTTGAAAGCAATTTCTCAAAACTTATGAAAATATGAATACCCTTTAACATAGTAATACCTCTTCTACTTTTATAACTACAAAGGACCAAATACACAGAGAAATATCGTGCATGTATCAAAATGTTTTTAGAAAAGCCTTTCATTTGCTCAAAGAACTGAAAAAAGTAGAATAATACTAGAATAACTGAATAAATCGTGGTTTATCAATATACAGTAATTTCATATTATTATATTGTTAAAAATGGAGAAAAGGAACATACCTGAAAAGAGCTAGCCAGACTTGTATAAATTGATGTTGAGTGAAGTGAACAAAACCG
This sequence comes from Gymnobelideus leadbeateri, assembly GCA_011680675.1. NCBI lineage: Eukaryota > Metazoa > Chordata > Mammalia > Diprotodontia > Petauridae > Gymnobelideus > Gymnobelideus leadbeateri. Next base: position 93,177 of record WOXC01009529.1, on the reverse strand, counting down.
GGAGAATTTTTATCCAACAGTCAGAAAATTGTCATAAAAAGAAGTGGCCAAAGTGGCCAATCACATCTCTGGAGGAACCATGATGAAGCTGTTGATGAAGGTTTTACCCACTTCTTGAAATGGAATAAGACACATATGCTGGAACATGACCAACATATGATTTCTATAGTTTTACTATGTTTATTTAGGGGGCAGCTACATGGCTTGGTCATTAGAGTGTTGGACTTGTAAACAGGAAGACAAGAGTTCAAATCTGGCCTCATACACTTACTAGTTGTGTAACAAGTCTTTTTTTCTTTATTTTTTCATAAAGTTGGAACGTTGCTGAATATCAATATCTCTTACTTATGAGAAGATTGCTTCTTTTTTTTTAATGTAATGAGTAGAATTTATTATATAAAAAAGCAGGGGTAGTAATCAGGACCTCATACAAAGTTATAGCTAAAATAGATCTAATCAAAAGAAAAAATAAGGAAGCTACACTCTGTGTTAGCCATATTATTTACTATTGTTTTAGACCATTAAATAACAAGACAGTATAAAATACATGAGAGTATACCTGCCAAAACAGACACAGAAACCATAGAAATATCAACAGAAAACAACTTTTTACACAAATAAAGTCAGATCCAAACAATTAAAATAATATTTATTATTTATGGGTATGTAAAAACAATATAAATTTTCAAAAATGACAATTCAACCTAACTAATGTATTCATATTATGCCATTCCAATGAAATTGCTGAAAAAAAAAAATCTTACTAAGTAAGAAAAAAAAATAATAACAATGTTCATTTAGAAGAACAAAATATCAGGAACTTCAAAGACATTGGGGAGGTGGGTGAAGGTGGGGGGGGACAAGATGTAAGGGAAGTAGATCCAGTAGTATCAGACTTTAAAGAATATGATAAGGTGAAATAATTATTTAAGTGTAAATTGGATGATATTAAGTATTTCATAGCCCGGTTAAGTAAGCTGAAATTACAGTGATGTAAGCTGAAACTACAGTGACTGGTCATTGTATATTTGAAACTACAATCAGTGATTGGTCAGTATACATTTGAACTTCCTGAGGGTGTGAAATCCTACCCACAGATCAATCAAGGGAAAGGAAGGGGTGGAGGTCATGCTTGTTTACAGATCAATTAAGGGAGGGGTAGGTGGAGTGCTCCTTTTTACAAATCAATGAAGGGAAGGGGAAAGTGGAATTTACAAATCAGTGAAGGGAAGGGAAAGGTTGGAGTTTACAAATCAATGAAGGGAAGGGGAAAGTGGAATTGTGTCTAGCAATTTCTGTGTCTATTCTTTCCCAAATTTACTGCTTCCCTCCTAACCTTGGTTACATTGGCCCTGCTTGAATAAAAGCTTTTCAATTTAATGTAATCATAATTATCCATTTTGAATTTCGTAATGTTCTCTATCTCTTGTTTGTTCACAAATTCTTCCCCTCTTCATAAATCTGAAAGGGAAACTATTCATTGCTCTCCCAGATTGCTTAAAGTATTAGTCTTTATATCTAGATCATGAACTCATTTAGACTTTATTTTGGTACACACTGTAAGATATTGATCTATGCCCACTTTCTGTTATACTATTTTTCAGTTTTCCCAGGAGTTTTTGTCAAATAGTGAGTTCTTATCCCAGAAGCTAGAGTCTTTGGGTTTATCAAATAGTAGATTACTATAGTCCTTGACTACTGTGCCTTTGTACCTAATTTATTCCACTGATCCACTACTCTATTCCTCAGCCAGTCCCAAGTAGTTTTGATGACTGCTACTTTATCATACAGTTTAAAATCAGGTATTGCTAGGCCACTCTCCCTAGTATTTTTTTTTTTCATTAAGTCCCTTGATATTCTGGACTTTTTGTACTTCCAGATGAATTTTGTTACTATTTTTTCTAGCTCTATAAAATACTCTTGAAGATTGATCGGTATGGCACAAGAATGCTTCTTTATGAGATATTTGCTATTATTTTTAATTACTTTAAAGTAACAGGGTATAATTTATAGTGATGCTAAAAAAAGTAAGAGAGATGTAATTAATTAATTAATTATTCTGACTCCTTTATTACTTTATTATTATTATTGTCATGAGTTAGTATTTCCAGATTTATTTTCCCTTTTTACATGAATGTTAGTCTCATTGTAACTTCTTTATAATAAATCTTAATTTAGTAATTTATATTATGTATATATATGTGTATATATATGCATATATATGCATATATATATATATATATATATATATAGTCCTATATTTTCACAAAAGAAGTCATAGCTATTTTAAAAAATTCAATGCAACATATTTAGGTCCTCTTTTTCTGCTGTTTTCAACACTTTTTTCTTTTTGAATTCAACTGCTAGACATCTCCAACACATAACCATTTTACCCCCTTTCTCTTTTTCTGGTCACAGAAGTTTTGTAGCCATGGGGTTCAAATGGAACTTGTAGTCAGACAGGCTTGATGTCAGACCTCAATTTCTTCTGGCAATTAGGGGCAAAGAATCATTTCTACCTCTGGAATTTTGGAGTCCTTGCTTATAAGGTCCCCATTTGAGTGCCTCAGGCAAGAACCTAAGATGGGAAAATGAGTTCACTGGTTTTCCTACCTCTGACATTGTCTTTAATTGACTACTTGTCCTAATGCTTTAGATTAAATTTTATCAGTATGATACCTTACTGCCAATCAGGAGGAAATCTTCATTATGCCTTTTAACTTCTTTCTACTCCTAATTGTTTATTCTGATATTTTTCACATTGCTCAGCTTAGATTTTTTATAACAATTCATTTTTAAAGGGACCAAAATATTTTTTCTTTCTTTACTGGAATTCTAAAGTATTTTAAGCACTTTAAAAAGAATACAATGCAGCACATCTTAAGTAACAATTAATTCAGCTGAACTCATTTATTTAGCACCAATAATAATAATAATAGTAATAATAATAATAATGAGAGAAAACACTGGATGCTGGGTTGAATTTTGGCTAAGTTGGAAAAATCTAAGTTCGACCATAGCATCTGACAAATTTTGATAAGTAACTTAATATTTCAGTATTCAACACAACTTGCTAAGACTCTAAGTTACCAGTGAGTTTCATATTGAAAATGATGGGAAATTTATTTACACACAGGCACCCTACAAACCAATTATATCACAGGCAAAGACTAAAACAACAACAACAACAACAACAAAACAACAACATAACTTTAAGTGATTTTGACCTGTGGTTTCTTTGGTGTGTGGAAAATGCCAGAAGAGAAAGTAGTGCCACTGAGACACTGGCAATGCTCAGTGATTTATAGTATTAAAGTTTTACATCATTCATACTTTTGGACCTTGCTTATAAAGTCACTACCTTAGTGCCTCTGTTAAACATCCAAGATATGGGGAAATGAGTTACCTGATCTTCCTGATATTGAAATGTTTAGTGAATTGCTTGTCACCCCTTCTCACTCTCTCTCTCTCTGTCTCACTCTCTTTCACATACACATATGTATATGTAGATATGTCTATAGATGTAAATATGTATATGTGTATACACATGCATACACGCATACACTTGTATGTGTGTATGTGAATGTACTCATTATTTACTACTCTGCAGTCTTGTGAGCAATACTCATTTGAATTCTTCAGAGACTTGAATGTTTCATGTCACAATGCCATATAGCAACATAGTTAAATATAAGTATTGGAGGGGTGTCTGGGTGGTACAGTGAGTAGAGCACCTGCCCTGAATCAGGAGGACCTGAGTTCAAATCTGAACTCAGACTCTTAACGCTTACTAGCAATGTCACTGACCTTGGGCAAGTCACTTAACCCCAACTGCCCAGCGTTCCCTCTTGCAAAAAATAAAATAAAATAATAATAATAATAATAATAATAATTGGAAATATAGGTGATGACTTCCCTAGGAAGTTAACAGAAAGAAAAGAAAAAATAACAGTTTTGCTATTTCCAAATATTTTTTTACCTATTCTCTTCCTGTTCAACTTTGGGTCCTACTCACTATCCATCTGTATTGTTTGTCCCAGATAGAAACGCTTTATAGTATTTACATCAAAATCCATGTTGAATTTGGGCAATAAACATTCTTGTTTCACTTCTTATTTTTTCCCCTTTGTGGAGTATTGCCTCTTTTAGGAAGGTAAAGGTTGTTGACATTTAAATGAGTGAGCTGAGGTTCATAGAGGAATATGGCTTACTCACAAAAAGCAGTTGTCAGCAGCAGAATTCCAATTTATTGACTATATGTCCAATTCTCTTTATGCTGTGGTATTCTATGATTGACTTAGTAGATGAATAAAATTGACTTAGTAGAAGAAAAAAAATAAAAAAAATAAAATCTTGATCTATTAAAAAGAATAGTTAAGAATCAACTGTGCATACTTTGTTTACATTTCCCCAAAGAAGTGTGCTCTAAAATAATGTTACAATGTGACTTGTAGGCATAAAGCATCATGTTTTTTAAAAGATAAGTGTATTTCAGGGAGAGATTTTTAGGTCATGAAAAGCACTGAAAATTTTCCAATAATAATCTATCCAGTCTGCTTTTTTCCTCTTCAATTCTAGATCCTAACCATTATCTTCTTTCAGTGTCTGTCTGTGATAAATGTACTGTGATACCAGTTCTTTGTGTTAACCATCCAACTTTGTATCATGCAAACATCTATGTACATAATTGGCCGTCTTTATTTTCTATTTTTTTCTCTGCATATAGATTGTTAGGATAAATTCTTTGAAAGAATATATATACATACACACATATATGTATATATTGCTTTATAAGTTGTGCAAATTTATATCATAGGGTATACTACTATTATTATCACATCATCTATAAATGCACATCTGCTTAAGGAACTTCCCCCTGCTATGTATATTTTATTCTAGTCATTCTTATTGAGAGTAGCAAATACGTTTGCTTAGCAGATTTCTTTGTTTTATATGATAGCCAATTTAAATAATCAAAGGATCACCAAACCAATTTATTTATGCTATTGTGTTAAGAAAATAATATTGAATGCACATATGATATACATAGGAGATATATCATTGTAGAAGGGCCTTTTAATACTATATTTCACTTTACTAAATTAAATGATTGATTACCTTTTAATGTGATAACCATTCAAAATAATCAGTTGGTCATTAAACATTTATTAAATGTCTAAGATATACTAGACATTAAGCTTTGGGGATACAAAGAAAAGTAAAAAAAAATTCCTTGCTATCTAGGTAGGTGCTGACATTCTAATGAGGATGGCAGTATGCAAAACATGATTTATAAGTAAGCTATAAAGAGAAGAAATTGTAAATTATTAAGGTAGGGAAGTAAAATATATTAGAGGTGCCAGAAAGGACCTCTATAGAAGATGGAATTTTAGCTGAGAATTGAAGAAAGCCAGGGAAGCAAGGAAATAAAAATGAGGAAGACCGTTCTATTAATGGGAGACTGTTAAAGAAGTATGTCTTCTGCACATAGGTAGAGAAGCATTAAAATGTGAGGAGGGGAGGTGGAGAATAGGTTTTCAGATGTAAATAAGTGTGGATTTTGTTTTCTTGCCAATATGTTTCTCACAATAGAAACAGCAAGTCACATATTTGCAAAATTGTTGTTGATTTTTTTTCTCTAAATATTATCCAACTTAAGTTTCTCAAATTTGTCTAACTGCATAGAAAAAGATGAAAAAAAATATATCAGACCTCTCGCATAATAGAATCCCCTAACCAGGCTTTTATGGAAAAGTTCTAACATTTCTCTTTTCAATTACAGTAATGGGCATGATTGAAAAATGGAAAGCATTAAGACCTTATTGTCATACTAAACAAATTCTACATACACTTGCATGTGCAAACAAGTTATAAGTTAAAACTTTAAAAGCTGGCATTCCATCCTTATGTGACATGCTGTAGGGATCTTTAGGTTAAAGATATATGTGTGAAATCATATTAATCAAGGATTTCATCTAAGGTAGGAGAGGGAAGAATTGGTTGAAGGGGGGATTGAATCAACCACAGTAAAGGGAGAAAAAAAAAGCAAGGAAGATCTATAAGGAAAGGAAAAAAAAGTTCAAAAGCCCTTGTGTGAGGGAAGATAAAACAATAGTACTGAAATTAGCAAATCAATGCTGCTTTCTTAAAGAACATTGATTTGGTGTGGAAAGTTGTGGCAAACATCCAGCTAGGGAAAAGAAGCAACAGAGACACTGCTGTTCTTTTCCAGCCAGAGCCTGGAGGGAAATAATTTTTTGCTATGGGAGCTCCTCTGGGTTGGTAACAGAGCAATATAAATAAAGACTGAGTGGTCTGGAATTAGTAAAAAAAAAAAAAAAAAAAAAATATATATATACCTATACCCTTGTAATTAATGCTGGTGTGTGTATGTGTGTGTGTGTGTGTGTGTTTGTGTGTGTGTGTGTGTGCGTGAGTGTGTGTGTGTAAATATATATTATATATATATATATTTTTTAAGCAATTATAAACTTACAATCACCGAGTGACAGTTGTATTTTAGAACTGTAGAGCATGAATTTTCAAGGATGAAGCTGATTATTTTAAAGAGAAGTCCATCAGAGTGGGCTAGTTCTTTCATTCTCTAATTAATTATGCATACCATGATCTTTCCCATTTCCTCCTCCCTCCCATTATTTATTTCTTGAAGACAGAGAAGCTTTTATTCTGAGAAATTTATTTTCTAAGCATTAAGGTAAAAATAGGAAATGAGCAGTCATCCACACATGCTAACAGTGACCATGGCATCTTAAAAACTTTTTCACATTCACATAGAACATTTCTATGCATATGTGGAGCTGTACAAATGACAACAATGATGAAACAATAAAAATTATAAAAATGAGCTGACGTGCATTATATTTGAAACAGTTTTCACCAATTTCATCATTTTAATAGACATGTTGAGGCTTAATCTTCACTGATGCCCTATAATATACAGTGATCATCCATCACAGAGTTGTTAAACATTAAAAAAATTGTGAATAAATCTAAATAAAATACAATATGTTTCATATTCTTCATATCTTTTTTTTTTTAAATCAATTGGGGTTAAATTATTTGCTCAAGGTTATACGGCCAGTTATTTTTGTGTGGGTGTTAAGTCTGAGGCCAGAACCGATCCCAGATCCTCCTGACTCTGGGGCCAGCACTCTTACTGTGCCATCTAGCTGCCCCATATTCTTTATATCTTCCATAAAGGTTGTACTTTACTGATTCATTATGACATGGATTTGAGCATTTTCTCAAAAGAGCCAGACCATCAGGGCCCAATTTGTAAAGGTTTAGTGTACTTCTCAAAATGTTCTATTTGTGAATTATCTGAGGATTAGCCTAGCTAATGTTTTAGAGGCTCATCCCTATTGGTTGGCTTATTGGGTTACCTTTTTGGCCGTAATATCTCATGCTGTTATACTGCTATGTGATGGTTTGCTCTCTGTGTGAGTGGAGAGAATATCACATAAATTAAATAGCTCCCTGGAAAATTATGATCAATGTCATAGAATCATATGAAAAACAGTTGTATGTATTTGTGTATGTATATACATGTGCAAATAATAATAATAATAACAATAACAATTTACATAGCACTTACTTTGTTCCACACACTGGGTTGAGCACTTCACAATTATTTCATTTGTTATTTTCAACAATCCTGAGAGTTAGCAGGGTCTTCTGACCCTGGGGGAATCAGCAATGGTCTCCAACCAAATTAAATATGAATATAAGAGAAAAGACAAAAGGTAGAAAAATTTGGAAATGATCCTGAGTTTTTGACCAGTCTGAATTAGACCATTTGAGTGCACTCTGTAATGTTTTATGTCTGGTCTGTCTTTATGTGTCTGAAATATTTTGTATTTGTGTTGGAAATAGTAAGAAAAAAAAACAATAAGGCTCCCATTCCTGGAACCCCCTTTTTTCCCCATGCTACATTCCTTTACCAATGGGACCTCCTGGCCTAGCCTCAACTTCTCTTTCCCTGTACTCTTCTGCCCTCTGAAATGGAATGGGGGGGAGGGGAGGTGATGACTTAATTGTCTTGGCTACCCCAGGCACACCTGTACATACTCCCCTCTGCAGGGAATGAAGGCAACTGATAAAAGATCAAGGAAGTTTTCCTCTCTCTGGGACTGCAGAAAGGGCTCCCTCTTCAGGAAGTTTTGATTAAAGAAATGAAGGAGATTAAGGAAGACTGGAAGGCAGATGGAGAGTCAAGGATCTGGGTTCTCAAGGAAGGCTTCAGTTATTAACTCCCCTGATCTGAGACCAGAATTTGTGATTCATAAAGGCAACATAATGATACTAATTGTTGTTACAGGAGAAAGCAATTTTCAAGTGGAATTTAATTGTATATGAAATGGTCATTTGAAGGGATATGAAAAAATGTGGAACTATTATATTTGGGTATAAATGTGGTAGTGCTTCCAACATTTACTACATAATGTTGGGGCATTGTATATTTTTAAGTTGTATAATTTGGAAAATTATGAGCTGTGCTGTTAAATGCAATTTAAATGTTCTTAACAAGCTTGTTAACTCTGTACAAAAGTTGTGTTATAAGGATTTCTATTATACAGGTGAGAATCCTGTGAGAAGATAGATTTATGGATTACCACATTCAATATATGAAATTTTGGAATGCAATAATTTCTACGAAGTTCAAAGACAAAAGAAAACAGAAGGGACCTTACTTAAGGACTCTGTAATTCCAATATTCAAAGACTTATCTTTGCTTTAAGAAGAGAGTTTCCATTTTAAGTGGAAAGACTGAAAGTGAGTGGTTTTTTGAATTTAAATTTAAAGATGGGCAGTAATTATACTAAGGATATAAATTACTGTGAGTTGTAAGTATTATTGGAAGAACTATATTGTTAGAAGAATAGAAAAATGATGAATGTACACTATGACCATGACTTGTAATATTTTGAACTATTGTAATTTGGGAAATAATTAGCCTCTAAGTTTGTCTTTGTTTAGAAATACGTTTCAGGGGGGGCAGAGCCAATATGGCAGAGTAGAAACAGCACTTCCAAGGCTCTCTCCCCCCAGATCACCTCCAAACTATGTAAAAGGGGACTCTGAGCAACTTCTAGAACTCCAGCACCCACAGAACTACATAGAGAAGCTAACCTCCCACTGACTACAACCCAGCAGCCCTTCAAGAAGGACCAGTGTAGGGCTCTGGTAGCACAGTGCGCACAGAGCCAAGACCAGGTCCACATGAGCCTCAGTTTTAGCCCCAGGGTGGCCGGGCCAGCAGCCAGCTGGAGGGACCCCAGAACACCAGCAGCTGTGGTGATACTAGAATTGTCAACACAGACATGCCTAGGATAAAGTGAGAGGTTAGTGCCCTATGGACTTTGGGACCAGTATTTGGAGAATGTATCGGCTTCCTCCCCTGGGGGCTAGAAGCCACTGAGGAGACACGGCATTTTGCAGTTTTCAGTGGAAGCTTCAGCTGCTGGCCAGCGAACTGTAGGGAGATCCAGCAATCAGTCTTGGGGTGGGGGGCAGTGATCGCTCTTGCTTTAACCTCCCTGGATCTGGATTGTGGTCTGTGGTGGAGGTTGTGGGGTGGGTTTCCTGCTTGCCAGAAATGGAAGTTGTCCCCCCACACTTTCGGGATGGAAGCTCTCCTATCTGGTGGCAGAGTTCTACTGTGGCAAAAGACCAAAAGTCAAGTAATTAAGTGGCAACGTGCCAAGGCAAAATAAACAAAATAAAAAGAAAAATACAACATTAGACTCCTATTTGGGGGCAAAGAGGATTGAAGCATGGAACAGTCAGAAGACTGTAAGGTCAGAAATCCTGCTCCAAAAGCCCCAAAGGAAAATATGAGTGGGTTACAGGCCATAGAGGACCTTTAGAAGGACTTTAAAAGTCAAAAAAGAGAAGTGGAGTAAAAAATTGGAAAGAGAAATGAGAAGGATGCAGGAAAAGTATGAAATGAGAGTCAAGAGCCTGACTGAGGAAAACAACACCTTACAAATTAGACTAACTCAAATGGCAAAGGAGGCCCAAAAGGTCAATGAGGAGAAGAATCCCTTAAAAGGTCGAATTTGCCAGATGGAAAAAGAATCTCAAAAGCTCACTGAGGAGATTCATTCCTTCAGAGTTAGACTGGAGCAAATGGAAGCTATTGACTTCATGAGAAATTAAGATGCTGTTAAGCAGATACAAACAAATGAAAGAATAGAAAGCAATGTGAAATATCTCATGGGAAAAACCACTGAACTGCAAAATAGATCCAGGAGAGATAATTTTAAAATTACTGGACTACCTGAAAGCCATAATCAAAGAAAGAACCTAGAAATCACCCTTCAAGAAATTCTCAAGGAAAATTGCCCTGATGTTTTAGACCCAGAGGGCAAAATAGAGGTTGAAAGAATCCACAGATCACCTCCTGAAAAAGATCCCAAAAAGAAAACTCCTAGGAATATTATAGCTAGGTTCCAGAACTCCCAGATGAAGGAGGAAACACTACAAGCAGCCAGGAAGAAACAATTTCAATATTGTGGAAACACAATCAGAATAGCCCAGGACCTTGCAGCTTCTACACTGAGGGATTGAAGGGCATGGAATATGATATTCCAGAGGGCAAAAGAGCTGGGAATGAACCCAAGGGTCACCTACCCAGCAAAACTGAGTATTTTGTTTCAGGGTAAAATATGGTCATTCAGTAGAATAGAGGACTTTCAAGCATTCTTGAGGAAAAAACCAGAGTTGAATAGAAAATTTGACATCCAGACACAAGAAGCAAGAGATGCCTGAGAAGGTAATCAGGGAAAAGAAATCAAAAGGAACTCATCAAAGTGAACCTATTTACATTCCTACATGGAAAAACAATAACAGTGACTGATGAAACCTTTCTCAGTATGAAAATAATGGAAGAAGGTTATATGGTCACATAAATACATATGTGAATGTGTGTATATATGTTTACAGTTAAACATGGATAGAGGGCATAGGTTGAATTTGTTGGGAAGGGAGGATACTTAAGGGGTGAAATTATGAGGTGAGAGAGGAAAGTGGCAAGAGGAGATGGGGAGAAACAGGGTAGGGTAAACTATCTCATGTAGAAGAAGCAAGGGGAAGTGGCTTCAGGGGAGGGGAAGAATAGAAAGGCAAAAAGGCAAAACCACATTCTCATTGAATTTGGTTCAGGGAGAGAATGACATACATACTAAATGGGACATCTCAACCTGCAGCAGAATAGGGGGAAGGGGGATGAGAGGAGGGATGATGGATGGGAGGGCATCCTTGGGGGGAGGGGAGGTTGGAAGTACCCTCTATAGAAGAGGGACAGGATCATGTAGGGAATGGACCAGGTGGGGGGTGGGATGGGTGGGAGGGAATTATAAGCAGTCTTGTACAATATATCTACTCTGACAATATTTTGCATAGCTATACATGTACAACACATATTGAATTACTTATCTTCCCAGAGGGAATGGGTGACAAGGGAGGAAGGGAATGGATCTGAAATTCGAGGTCTTAAAATTAAATGTTTCAAATGTATATAAATACTGTTATTATTACTATTTTGCATGTAATTGGGAGATAAGATGTGCAGGCATTGGGGTATAGAGATTCACCTTGCTCTAATGGAAAAGTTGAAGGGGGCATGGGAGAAGATATGGGAGAGAGCAGATTGGAGGAAGCGATATCTTGTGTGACTGCTATTCTGGGAGGGTGGGTAGGGAAAAAACGGGGAAAAAAATTGTAACTCAAAATCTGGAGGAAATGAATGATGTAAAACAGGAGTTAATAACGCATTTGTTTAAAAAATATGTTTCAGCTAATATTGTTTTGCTATGAAACTTATTAGATATTGTATTTTTTTTTTTTTTTGGAGAGCAATTGGAGTTAAGTAACTTGCCCAAGGTTGCACAGCTAGGTTTTTTTGTTTGTTTGTGTGTGTTAAGTGTCCGAGGCCAGATCCGAACTCAGGTCCTTCTGACTCCAGGGCTGGCACTTTCTCACTGTGCCACCTAGCCGCTCCAATTAGATACTGTTTTAATGCAAAAAGCTAAAATTGTTTACAGACAGTCAAACAAGTCTGTAAAACCCTTTTCATTGTAGTTTCTGGTCCGCCCAATATGGAAATACAATGACCTTTGTTTGAACTGTTTCTTGAATTTGTAAAAGAAAAATAATAATTGTTATGGGATTAAAATGGCATAATGATTGTAAAATGTTTAACATAATGACTGGGATGTGTTGGATACAACATTATTATTTCTCTAACTTTGAAGTGGTTTTTGGATCCCAGGAGTCATAAGATCAATTAATTTATAAGTCATTTGATGTCATTTGAAATTCATTGTTGTTATTCCCATATCTGTAGGATTATAATTCTGTGTTCTAGGAATTCTGTCCAATTTTAAAGGCTTATTTTTGCTTAATGGAAAAAGAAAGATATCATTTAAAACCTCCCAATTAATACCTGTTTTTAAAGAAATGAAATACTTTTCGAAAAGTTATTTTGAAAAGTCTCATGTGATAATTTCTGTAGGACTACTAAATTTTTCAGAACAAGTTATTGTTAAATTAATGTCATAAGTTGTAAAACAGAAAATATCTTGCTGTTTTAATCTTAATTTGTGGTTATTGCATGGCATAAGCCAAAGTTAACATTTGTATTTGAACATATAATAAAAATTTAGATTCCTGAAGTATCTTACTCTCCCATACTGAGAATAAACAAACTTGCAAATATATAGATCCATCAGCCTGTGTGTGTGTGTGTGTGTGTGTGTGTGTGTGTGTGTGTGTGTGTGTGTGTGTGTGTTTGGGATAAGGGGGTAACCATTAACCCTTTGTTTTATTTAAACTAAGATTCCAGTGCAGAATAGTTATGTTAATAAAAAAATAACTCATGACCTCTCTTGTTTTATGGTTAAAAATGTAAAGGAAAACTGATTAATCTGGATAATGGTTTTGAGAAATTTGGAAAGATAGATAAAATTTTGATTAGAAATATTGAAGGCAGATAAAAAGGTTTGGAGACAAATGGGGGTTTATCGAAACCCCTCCTGTCTCTAGATCATTGCCCTATATACATTTGTATCAGTTTTAGATGGTTTTAAGTATGTTGAGAGAGTGTGAAGAAGTATTTTAGGAAGGCATAAAGATTTGTATCTTTATTTTATAACTAATAGTTCAATAAAAGTTTGATAGCCTTCTCTAAAGGATACTACTCTATATTGATTTGGTATTTAAGAATTTTGGGGACTTCAAATTTACAATTGTTTTAAGCCTTGATTATAGGAATAGTTGTCATAAAGGCCAATAATAGAAGGGCAGGGCCTGCAGGCTGAGAACTGCTAATGATGGATGTCTGTGCCTGGGAAAACTTGCCTTAAAAATAGTGAGGAATTAATGGTTTCCCTGACCTGTCTTGGGCAACATAATGAGCAGGAATAGACCCATTTTGATTAGATTTTAAAGTCCTTTGGTAGAAGGTCTGAACTTTGAAATAGAGAGGAGAATCTTTGAGTTTCCAAGATACTAATTACTAAGAAAATCATTTTTCATAAATGTTACCTTCACACAATGCTAACAATAGAACTGCTGCTGAGCTCTAAAATCTGAATCAGTGATGTGGTTCAGTGATATCTAACTCTTCATAATCCCATTTGGGGTTTTCTTGGCAAAGATGCTAAGAGTGGTTTGCCATTTCCTTCTCCAGTACAAATTATAGATGAGGAAATTAAAGCAAACAATGACAAATGACTTGCCCATGGTCACACAGCTAGTGAGTGAGTCTAGGTTAGAAAGCAGGAAGAGTCTTCTTGACTCCAGGGTGAGTGCTCAATCCACTGCTGCACCAATAATTGTAGAATGGGCTATATAAATGTTTGTTGACTGACTCATGCAGATGCTTGAACCAAGTTCATTCTAAGAAAATCCTACTTTACAATTCACTTTCTTAGTAAAATTCACAATTTTCTGAAAGAGATTATTCTAATCATAGGGGAAAAGAGAAGTAGATTAAAACATCACACACACACACACACACACACACACACACACACACACAGACTGCTTCCATTAAGACACACATCAAATAGTGTGTTCATGCCAAAGTCTATCACTTTAAAGTTATAATGACTATGGGGCAAGGGAGAGCAAAATTTAACATGAAATAAAATTATAATTATCTCCATGAATATTAGAATGAATCATGGGAATATAAGAATTTTGCAACATTTTGACAATTATAACTCATGACTATTAAATAGTATAAAAAGACTGATCAAGGGGCGGCTAGGTGGCGCAGTGAATAGAGCGCCGGCCCTGGAATCAGAAGGACCTGAGTTCGGAGCCAGCCTCCAACACTTAATCCGCACAAACAAAAAAACCTAGCCGTGTAACCTTGGGCAAGTTACTTAACCCCAATTGCCCTAAAGGGGCGGCTAGGTGGCGCAGTGAGTAAGAGCGTCGGCCTCGGAGTTGGGATGACCCGAGATCAGATCCGGCCTCAGAAAATGAGCACCCACATAAATAATGACTAGCCGTGTAACCTTGAGCAAGTTACTTAACCCCAATTGCTTAAAAAAAAAAAAAAAAAAAAAAAAAAAAGACTGATCAAGAGAATAAATGATTGGAAAATAAGGAATAGGTTATATTAAAAAAAAACACAGAAAAATGTTACACTTTTCCCTTTTGGAAAATTAAAAAAAAAAGAAAGAAAAGAAAGGTCTTCAGTGAAATTGATGATTTTTCCAGATAGAAATGATAGAGAAGAATTTCAGGAGATTAGAAGGCATGAAGTTACAATCTTTATCAGTGAAATGGATGCAATCCATGAAACTACTATTGAATGAACAATTTGACAAATATATAAATTCATTGATTAATGTATATTTTATGAAAACTATTATCAGTGGACATGAGCTTTTTTCACAGAATTAAATTTGATATCTTTCAGGATATTATTTGAGAAGTTACTAGCTATTAAATCTAATGAATAGTATGTAGAGTTTGGAAAAATGGAATGAGCTAGTTTACTAAGCACTACTTTTCCAGTCACAATAGTTGTTTAAGGAAAAGTCCATAACTCCTAGTTAGGGTTATGTTAGATAATAATCCAGTACTTAATAGAATACTAGAGTAGATTTATTATCGCAAAATATTTTTGGCTTTCATAGAAAAATCATTAAAAATGTTTCTTTAAATCCACTTCCTCACTTCCTACTACCTCCCAAACAATATAATCTGTCCCTACCAAGCTTGATCTCTTTATGCTACTAAAGAATTTTTTTTGCTTTTTTGGAGGGGGAAGGCAGGGCAATTGGGGTTAAGTGACTTGCCAGAGGTCACATGGCTAGTAAATGTTAAGTGTCTGAGGCTGGATTTGAAATTAGGTCCCCCTGACTCCAGGGCTGGTGCTCTATTTACTGTACCACCTACTAATACCTACTGTACCATCTACTGCCCCTACTAGTGAATTCTTATCATCTAAATCCCATGGCCCCTTTTGGGCCCTCATTTCTGTCCTCTTTGCTTTTTTTTTTTCTTTACAAAGTGGCAGTTACTGATCAGTTCTTTGTTGGATTGCAATTCTTCTCTTACTGTAGGCATCACTGAAGGCATTGTTATGGAACCATTTCTCTTTTTTTTCCTCTAAAGTATCTTCTTTGTTGATTTTATCATATATCATGATCTAATAATTTCCATTCTGATGACTTCAAAATTCATACGTTTGTCAGTTCTATCTCTACATTGCCAATAGTTTCCTAGACAAATATAATTTCATTGCAGGTTTTTGTTTTCTGAGCTTTCTATGAAAATCTCTATTCTCTCTTCTGAGCTTCATTCTATATCATTAACTTTGGCTGTATATTTCAAAATGTACATCTTATAGGTACCTTAGATTCAACATCAAAAAGCATGTTCTGCTTAACCCACCCCCAAGCCAGAAAACCAGTTGATACACCTTTACTAGCATTTCCCTAATTAGACTAAACGATGATTGATAATGGTTAAAGATCAATGAAAAACAGGGCCATTTCCACTGAGGTTATAGACCATGGTAAGAGCTTGATCAGAAATGATAAGTTTATAAAATTTTTGAGATGAAAGTGACATCACAATAATTGGGTCACCCTCTCATTTTGCAGTCAAAGAAACTGAATTCCAGGGGAAAGAAGTAAATTGCCCACTGAAACAACTAGTCAGTATGTGAGGTTGGATTCAAACCTAGATCTTCCTTCATCAAAGTGCAGTACTATATTCACTCTATCCACTGTATCAAAAACTTTCACTTCATTGTCTTATTTCGTTATTTAATATTGATTTTATAAATAGAATATTTAAAATAATTACTGGCTAGTTAAATAAGTAGGTGGTTTCTTTGTAGGGTTTTTTTGTTTTTTTTTCTTGTTTTTTTTTTTTTTTTTTGCTTTTTGGAGGGGCAATTGGGGATAAGTGACTTGCCGAGAGTCACACGGATAGTAATTGTTGAGTGTCTGAGGCCAGATTTGAACTTAGGTCCTCCTGACTCCAGGGCCTGGTGCTCTATTCACTTCACCGCCTAGTCACCCCTGTTTTGCTTGATTGTTTAAGTATAATTTGAAAGAAAATAATGGTTGATGAGACTTCTCAACTGAGGTAATGACTTGTATTGAAAGCCAAGTTATTCAATCCATTAAGTCATAAATAACCAAAAGGCTTGATTGCTAGTTGGCACAGTGAATAAATTGCTAGGCCTAAAGTCAGGAAGAAAGGAGTTCAAATCTGTTTTCAGACACTTAATGGCTATGTGACCATGGGCAAGCCTGTTAACACTGTTTGCCACAATTTCCACACCTTTAAAATGATCTGGAGAAAGAAATGGCAAAACACTTCAGTATCTTTGCCAAGAAAACCCCAAATTGGGTCACAAAAGTGGCACCCAACTGAAATGAATGAACATCAACAACCAAGGACAGCAATCCATCTGCTAGCAGCTTACATTAATTGCTACTCAAGGGAATAAAGGTTAATAAATAGCCTCACGAGTACTATGATGGGTAATATAAACCTATAAAATGACATGAAACACCACAGAATTGTATAGTGTCTCTTAGATTCATTGCTTCTTTTTTGGCTTTATGTGAATAGCTAGACTTTTTTTTTTTAACCTTACATTATCTCTCAATTCTTTGGCAGGCTCTTATTAAGTAAAAGCTGTGTGCCAAGCATTGTGTTAAGCAATAGAATAACAAAGAAAAGCAAAGAACAGACTTACTCTCTATCCATTTAGAGTCTAACATCATCTTTCCATTTTTTTTATTTGGAGATGTTCATTCATCCTCCCCAAAGCATGTTATCATCATGATCTTTTGGTGAATTCTAGGAATTTCAAAGCAAAATTGGTTTACAGATTAAGGTTATGAAGATGCTACAGAGGGTAAGGTGTTCAGAACTAACATGTCTGGTGTGGTGACTTGCCAAGACCTTTTCAGGGCTGTTCATCCAGTTTTGATGTCTATGTGATTCACCCAGCTTTCACCTGTGGCTGCAAGAAAATATAGTATGTGAAGTGGTCATATTTTAGTAAAATATCTGGATAAATGGGTTGAGGGTAACTGACAGACCTCAGACCTCTCAGTGAGTGAGGGGGATGTTTATGCTAAGCATGTTAAAACTTTTTCTAATGGAATGTGGCAGGAGAACAATTTGATCCAATGGAAGGTAGCTTAAGAAAGCACTATGGAGAACTTGAGCTTGGTCAGCCATCAGAGATATGCAGGTCATCCACTGAATCCAGGGCCATCACCAATTGTCTTGACTTTTGTCTTGCCACTGGACTTTCAATGACTCAGGAAGAGAGAGTGAAGTCATCAACTTTGAGCAACTCTGCCTCACTTAACCCAATTTTCACACAAATCAAGACATCACCCATTATTTCATTGGCCTTCTTTGAAATTGAAGGACAAAAACCAACTAGGATGTCATAATAAACCTATGATGATGTGTGTGCCTATAATTTTCTAAAATGTTATTTAGATTTTTAAAATAGGCAATCTATCCAACAAGAATTTGTTAAACACTTGAAATATGCAGGGCACTGTGCCAGGTGCTAAGGGTTATAATAAAAATCTAGTTTTCACAGCTGAAATGGATACAAATCTGGATTTTAAGAAGGAACACCTCTGTTCAAATCTTGGTTTCAGCCTCATACAATGTAAATTTCTTAGGCTTCCTGGAGTCTATTGTTTCTTTATCCATGTTATTTAAACTTTTATTATTTTCTTTATTTGGGTATTTATTTTGATCTTATATCTAACTTGACTGGACATAGTTGATACTAAGGGGATCGTTACACATTGAAGCCATACTAAGTGTGTTTTCAAAGGAGCCTTTACAAACTTAACCATATTCAGTGCTTTCTTATTTTCTTCTTGAGATAGAAAAAGAAATTGAGACATAGAGAAGTTAATTGGTTTCCCAGATGTCATAAGGAGGGAACCCTCAGAACTTCTAGAAATTTCTTTCTTTGGTTTTTTCCCCAAGAGTGCTTGAAAGTCCTCTAATCCACTGAACGACCATATTTGCCCCTGAAACAAAATACTCAGTTGTGCTGGGTAGGTGATTCTTGGTTTTAATTCCATCTCCTTTGCCCTGAGGAATATCATAAGCCATGAGCATTAATCCCTCAGTGTAGAAGCTACCAGGTCCTGTGCTATTCTGATTATTTTTCTACAATGTTGAAATTGTTTCTTCCTGGCTGCTTGTAGTATTTTCTCCTTGATCTGAGAACTCTGGAACCTGGCTATAATATTCCTAAGAGTGTTCTTTTTGGGATAGGAGCCAAGATGGCACAGTAAAAAAGGCACTTCCAAGGTGCTCTCCTCCACACCACTTCCAAACCATATAAAAGGGGAATCTGAACAACTTCTGGAGCTCCAGCACCCACTGAACAACACAGAGAAGCTAACCTCCCGCTGAGGAGAGCACAGCAGACCTGCTGGGAGCAGCCAGCACAGCCTTCAGAGAGTGAGCACCACAGCACACTGGGAACTGACAGTGCAGTGCTCAGGGCACTGAGCACAGGCCCACATGAGTCACGGTTTTAGCCCCAGGGAGACCTGGCCAGCAGCTGGCTAGAGGGACTCCAGAACACCAGGAGCTGTAGTGATTCCAGAATTATCAACACAGATATGCCTAGGACAAAGTGAGAGGTTAGTGCCCTATGGACTTTGGGACCACTATTTGGGGAATGAATCGGCTTCTTCCCCTGGAGGTGAGAAGTGTCTGAGGAGACCCAGCAGAGTTGCCATTTTGCAGCTTCAGTGGCAGCTTCAGCTCCTGGCTTGCGAATTGTAGGGAGATCCAGTGATCAGTCTTGGGGGATAATCACTCTTGCTTTAAATTGCAGTCTGGGGGGAAGGTCTGGGGTGCATATCCAGCTTGCCAGAGCATGTAGAGGCTCAACAGAGGCCACCAAACTAAGATCTCAGGAAGTTGTGAAGACCCCAATGTTTGGGACAGAAGCTCTCCTGGCTGGTAGCAGAGAAGTACTGTGGCAAAAAGCCTCAAAGTCAAGTAATTAAGTGGCAACATGCCTAGGCAAAGGAAACAAAATAAACAGAAAAAATGCAACATTAGACCCTATTTTGGGGGCAAAGAGGATCAAAGCATGGACCAGGAGGAGGACTGTGAGCTCAGAAATCCTGCACCAAAAGCCCCAAATGAAAATATGAGTGGATTACAGGCCATAGAGGATCTAAAGAAGGACTTTTAAAACCAAATGAGAGAAGTGGAGGAAAAATTGGGAAGAGAAATGAGAAGGATGCAGGAAACGTATGAAATGAGAGTCAACAGCCTGACTGAGGAAAATAACACCTTAAAAATAGACTCAAATGGCAAAAGAGGCTCAAAAATGCAATAAGGAGAAGAATGCCTTAAAAATCCAAATTTGCCAGATGGAAAAAGAATCTCAAAAGCTTACTAAGGAGATTCATTCCTTCAGAGTTAGACTGGAACAAATGCAAGCTAGTGACTTCATGAGAAATCAAGATGCTGTTAAACAGATCCAAGAAATTGAAAGAATAGAAGGCAATGTGAAATATCTCATGGGAAAAACCACTGACCTGGAAAATAGGTCCAGGACAGATAATTTAAAAATTATTGGACTACCTGAAAGCTATGATCAAAGAAAGAACTTAGAAATCATCCTTCAAGAAATTCTCCGGGAAAATTGCCCAGACGTTTTAGACCCAGACGGGGAAATAGAGGTTGAAAGAATCCATCGATAACCTCCTGAAAAAGACACCAAAAAGAAATCTCCTAGGAATATTATAGCCAAGTTCCAGAATTCCCAGATCAAGGAGAATATACTATAAGCACCAGGAAGAAACAATTTCAATATTGTGGAATCACAATCAGAATAGCACAGGACCTGACAGCTTCTACTCTGAGGGATAGAAGGGCATGGAATATGATATTCCAGAGGGCAAAAGAGCTGGGAATGAACCCAAGGGTCACCTACCCAGCTAAACAGAGTATTTTGTTTCAGGGGAAAATATTGTCATTCAGTGGATTAGAGGACTTTCAAGAACTCTTGAGGACAAAACCAGAGCTGAATAGAAAATTTGACATTCAGACACAAGAAGCAAGAGATGCTTGAGAAGGTAATCAGGGGGAAGAAATCAAAACGAACTTATCAAAGTTGATACATTTACATTTACATTCCTACATGGGAAAAAAATAACTGTGATTGATGAAACCTTTCTCAGTATGAAAATAATTGAAGGTTATATGGGCATATGATGTGAATGTGTGTATATATGTTTACAGGTATACGTGGATAGAGGGCACAGGTTGAATTTGGTGGAAAGGGATGATACTTAAGAGGTAAAATTAAGAGATGAGAGAATAAAGTGGCAAGAGGAGATGGGGAGAGACAGGGTAGGGTAAACTATCTCATGTAGAAGAAGCAAGGGGAAGTGGTTGCAGGGGAGGGGAAGAACAGGAAGACAAAAAGGCAAAACCATTTTCTCATTGAATTTGGCTCAGGGAGAGAATGGCATACATACTAAATAGGATATCTCACCCTGCAGGAGAATAGGGGTAAGGGGGATGAGAGGGGGTAGGGCATTCTGGGGGGAGGTGAGGTTGGAAGTACCCACTTTGAAAAGGGTCAGGATCAAAGTAGGGAATGGACCAGGTGGGGGGTGGGATGGGTGGGAGGGTAATGTATGCAGTCTTTTACTACATATCTATTTTGGTAATGTTTTGCATAGCTATACATGTACTACACCTACTGAATTGTTTATCTTCCCAGAGGGAATGGGTGAAAAGGGAGGAAGGGAATGGATACGGAATTCAAAGTTTTAAAATTAAATGTTTCATATATATTAATACTATTTTGCATGTATTTGGGATATAAGATGTGCAGGCATCGGGACACAGAGATTCATCTTGCCCTAATGGTAAAATTCTGGGAGAAGATATGGGAGAGAGCCAATTGGATGAGGCAATATCTTGTGGAACTGCTATTCTGGGGTGGTGGGTAGGGGAAAAATGGGGAAAAAATATAACTCAAATCTGGCTGAAATGAATGATGTAAACCAAAAGTTAATAAAGCATTTGTTTAAAAAAAGAGTTTTCTTTTTGGGATCTTTTTCAGGAGGTGGTCTGTGGATTCTTCCAACTTCTATTTCACCCTCTGGGTCTAAACCATCAGGGCAATTTTCCTTGAGAATTACTTGAATGATGATTTCTAGTTTCTTTCTTTGATTATGGCTTTCGGGTAGTCCAATAATTTTTAAATTATCTCTCCTGGATCTATTTTCCAGGTTAGTGGTTTTTCCCATGAGATATTTCACATTGCCTTCTATTCTTTCAATTGCTTGGATCTGCTTAACAGCATCTTGATTTCTCATAAAGTCCCTAGCTTCCATTTGTTCCAGTCTAACTCTGAAGGAATGAAACTCCTCAGTGTGCTTTTGAGATTCTTTTTCCATCTGGCAAATTTGGCTTTTTAAGGCATGCTTCTCCTCATTGCCCTTTTGGGCCTCATTTGCCATTTGAGTTAGTCAAATTTTTAAAGTGTTATTTTCCTCAGTCAGGCTGTTGACTCTAATTTCATACTTTTCTTTCATCTTTCTCATTTCTCTTCCCAATTTTTCCTCCACTTCTCTTATTTGGTTTTAAAAATCCTTCTTAAGGTCCTCTATGGCCTCTAAACCACTTGTATTATCATTTGGTGATTTTAGTGCAGGATTTCTTACCTCACAGTCTTCCTCCTGTTCCATGCTTGGATCCTCTTTGCCCCCAAAATAGGAGTCTAGTTTTGATTTTTTCTGTTTATTTTGTTTCCTTTGCCTAGGCATGGTGCCACTTAATTACTTGAATTTTGGGTTTGTTGCCACAGTAGGACTCTGCCAACATTCAGGGGAGCTTCTGTCCCAAACGTTGGGGTCTTCTCAACTGCCAGACGTATTAGTTGGGTGCCCTCCCTGGGGCCCCCATACACTCTGGTAAGCTGGACGCACACCCCAAGACCTCCTCTCTAGACCACAATCCAGATCCAGGGAAGTTAAAGCAACAGTGATTAACTCCCAGATTGATCGCCGGTTTCCCCTACAGTCTGCAGGCCAGGAGCTGAAGCTGCAACTGAAACTGCAAAATGGCTGCTGTGACAAGGTTCTACAGCAGCTTCTCACCTCCAGGGGCAGAAGCTGACATGTTCCCAAATACTAGTCCCAATGTCCATAGGGCACGAACTTCTCACTTTGTCCCAGGCATCTATGTGTTGGTTATTCTGGAAAAGCCACAGCTGCTGTTGTTCGGGCTCCCTTCAGCACACTGCTGGTCTGGCCACCCTGAGGCTAAAACCTCTGCCTCATGGGGTCCTGGGCTTGGTTCCCAGAGCACTGTGCTGGCCTCTCCCTGTTGTGCTGCAAAGCAGCCAGGCTGTCCTTAGAGTTAGGTTACCTTCTCTTTGTCATTCTGTGGGTTCTGGAGCTCCAGAGGATGTTCAAAGTCCCTCTTTTACATAATCTTGAAGTTGTGTGGACTGGAGTGCAGTGGAAGTGCTGTTTCTATTCTCCTACCTTGGCTCCGCCCTGAATGGCAAATTCCTAATTGATAAAGAATAACTAAAATCATCCTTTTTCTTTTTTGCTGATAATGCCATTTAACTAGAGAAACCTAGAGGGGAAGTAAAATTAATTAAAATGATTAACGATTTCAAAAAAGTTTCATGATATAAAAAATAAATCCTCAGAAAGAATCAACCTGGGGGCGGCTGTGTGGTGCAATGAGTAGACCGTTGGCCCTGGAATCAGAAGGACCTTAGTTAGGATCTGGCCTCAGACACTTAACACACCCACAAATAAAAAAAACCTAGCTGTGTGGCCTTGGGCAAGTTACTTAACCCCAATTGCCCTCCAAAAACAAAAACAAAAACAAACAAACAAAAAAAGAATCAACCTAGTTTTATATTGTCATCAAAACATAGCAGAAATAATAACAAAAAAAGTTTCATTTGAAATATATACATTGTGTAAACTAATTGAGACTACCTACTCAGACACATACAAGAAATTCTACTAGCAATAGCTAAAATTTATACAGTGCTTTAAGATTTTCAAACACTTTACAAATATAATCACAATTTATTTTCACACCTATCCTCGGAAGTAGGTACTATTATCATTAATATTAAAGAAGATAAATTAAAGATGAGGAATTACTGATTAGGAAATTGAATTTATGCAACTTGCCCAATATCACATAGCTAGTTAACTCTATGATCCTGGACTTGAACTCATACTTTTCCAACATGAGATCCAGTGCTTTATTTAGTGTATCACCTACCTGTAAAACCCTTAAGAATGCAATTGTATCTTTTTAAAGAAGTAAAAACATCCAAATTATTTGAAAGCATATTCATTGCTTGTGGATTGGGGAGGCACATGGAGCCAAGATATTAGAGTTGTAAAAAGCAGGATAGGTGAAATGCCTCCCCCACCTCAAAAAAAAAAAAAATTCCTCCAAGCAGATCTAGAAGATGTAACAGGTCCAACCTTGAAGGGCAAATGCAGAAGTTGTCACAGTGAGTCATTTGATTAGCTCATCTTCACATAGGGAGGGAAACAGAAGTATTCTAATTTTGCAGATGGGTTGGTGCAGATTGAAGCAGCTGAGAAGAACTCAAGGAATTAGGTAGAGAATTTACATGAGGGAAAAAAGACATTTCACACTATAGCAGGACACTATCAGACCTATGTCAGTGTACTATGACAGCAAAATGTGTCAACTGAACACTATGTCACACACTAATCAATTCTAGGTCACAGATCTAGGACAGACCTAAGAAAGAAACATGCACAAGTGTGGGGTGGTTCTGTGTACGGAGATCTTGAAAGGTGTACCATTTTGCATATGTACCCCAAATAGAAGGTTCATAAAAAGAAAGCAATGTTGTAGCTCACATACCAGTGGCAGATTGAATTCTCAATTCCAGCATATAACCTGCTCTATGGAGGAATAAGCAGGGTACGGATCTCAAATCAAAGAGGAGCCTACAGTTCCATGATTCAACCAAAAGAGTTTTTCTCCTAGCATCCTAGATTCTAGCAGCATCTACTATTTCTCAGATCAAAACGTATCTCAAGACCTTGTAGATATCAGAGAGGAGAGGTCAAATGAGACTTTGCTCCAAATGAGAACACTTTTAGAGTACAGAAAGTCTGTAGTCACTCAGTCTATCCATGAGATCCTGGAATAACAATAATCAATACCCCCAAAAAAGGAGGAATTAGAGAAGCTTTAATCTATAGCAGAGGCTAATCTGAAAGTCAGGAAATTGACTGGGAAAACATGCAAGCAAAAAAGAAAATAAAATCCATTCTAAAGAGCTGTTACAGTAGCAGGGAAGCTAAAGACAAAAGAAATCAAAAGAATATAATGAAGTTAAAAAATCTACAAGCAAAGTTTCAGAGAAAAAACAGAGGTTGGATACAAATTTGACTAAAATTCTTGAAAGCAATGCAGCAAGAATTTTATAAAAAAAAAACTATTTAACATTTTAAAAAGATATTTATTTATTTGTTTTTAATTAATTAATTTATTTTTAGTTTCCAACATTCATTTCCACAAGATTTTGAGTTACAATTTTTTTCTCCCCATCTTCCCCCTACCCCAACCCCAAAATATCAAGTCTACTGAATACTCCTTCCCCCAATCTGTTATCTCTTATATTCTCCCCCATCACCCCCTAACTTTCTAGAAGGGCAAGATGGATTTCTATACCCCAGTTCTTGTATATCTTATTTCCCAGTTGCATGTAAAAAACAAAAATAATTTTTAAACATTTGCTTTTAAAACTTTGAGTTCCAGATTTTTTTCCCTTCTTCCCTCCTAACCTGCCCCCATGGGGAATAGAAGCAATTTAATATAGGTTGTACATGTGTAGTAACCCAAATCATTTCCATAGTAGTTATATAGTGAAAGACTAACTATATTTTCTTCCATCCTGTCCTGCCCCCAACTAATTATTCTATTTTCTCCTTTGATACTATGCCTTTCCAAAAACATTTGCATCTAACTACCCTCTCTCCCAGTCTGCCCTCCCTTCTATCATTCCCCCTCTTATTCCCTACCCTCCCCCCCATTTTCCTATATGGTAACATACCCAATTGAATGTGTATGTTATTCCCTCCGTAAGACAAATTCAATGAGAATAAGTTTGTCACATTCCCTTTCACCTTCCTACTCTTCCCATCAATTGTAACAGTTTTCTCTTGCCTCTTTATATGGGATAATTTACCCTAATCTGCTTTCCCTTTCTCCTCCAAATAAATGCCTCTCTCACCTTTTAATTTTATTTTTGAGATATGCTCCCTTCATATTCAACTCTTCCTGTGCCCTCTATGTATACATGAATATACATATTCCCACACTCATATATATATATGTATATATATATACACTCTCCTATACATACATATATGTATGTATTTATACACATATATTCCCTTCAACTATCCTAATACTGAAAAAAGCCTTATGAGTTACAATTATCATTTTTCCATGTAGGAATGTAAGTAGTTCAACTTTAATAAATTCCTTATGATATATTTTCCTGTTTACCTTCTCATGCTTCTCTTGCTTCTTGTACCTGAAAGTCAAATTTTTTGTTAGGCTCAGATTTTTTCATCAAGAATACTTGATAATGGGATGGCTAGGTGGCATAGTGAGTAGAGCACCAGTCCTGGAGTCAGAAGGACCTGAGTTCGGATCCAGTCTCAAACACTTAACACACATACAAACAAAATCCTAGCCGTGTGACCTTGGGCAAGTTATTTAACCCCAATTGCCCTCCAAAAAAATAAAAAAAAGATTGCTTGATAATCCTCTATTTCATTGAATGACCATGTTTTTCCCTGTAGAAAGTATAGAAAGTGAAGTGACCAGAATGAAGAGAATAATTTATACAATAGGAAATCATATTAGTAAAAAGACCAACCAAGAGAATAAGCAGTAAAGAGCTATAACTTTCACATATTAACCTCCAAACAATCATAACATAGCACCCCAAAATAAATTTGAGAACAGCAGCACCAACAAAAAGATGGGGTGAAATAATTTTTGACCCCAAGAAATTTTGAAACTTTTTCTTGGGTAAAAGGGGAACACATTCTAGGATAAGAAAGCACATTCTAGCACATTGCTAGCAAGCCAACAGCAAGCCCCAACTCATCAAACCAGTTGGGAGATGCTGAGTCCCAGTGCAGTGGAATGGGCTAATACCAACACCAGGACCTGTTCACATGCCTTAGCATAGCCAGGGGAATGCACAGACTCCAGTTCTGAGAAGATCCAAGTGCTTCAGCATAGCCCTGGGCAAACAGGTAGATAGCAACCATATGGTTCCCTAGGCAAACAGGTAGCTACCAGCCTAGTTCCCCAACACTTGCATCAGCAGAGCCATGAGAAAACAGGCAGCCAACAATAGGCAGACTCCTACATGATTCAATTTTAGCACTGGGGAAATAGGCAGCTTCAGCCTCAGCACAAGGTAAGCTGCCAGAACCCGTAGCCTGCTGCAGCTCCCTCAGTACCAGAGGCAACATCAGTACAGGCCAGGTAAACAGTAAAGGCCTGCAGTCCCTGGCAGAAGAAACCTTAGATGATGCCCCTTCTACTCTAGGAGTATAGTTCATATTTAGAAGAAAGAGAAAAAAGATTAAAAAAATATGAGGGGAAAAAGAATCTGACTATAGAAAGTTATTAAGGTGAAAGGGGAGATTAAAACACAAACTCAGAAGATTTCAACAATGTCAAAACACCTATGGACAAAACCCCAAAGAAAAATGGGCACATGCCAAGACAAACCCAGGAACTATATGAACACAATTATAAAACAGTTTTTCACACAAAGTCAGATGTAAATAATTGGGAAAAATGTCAGTTGCTCAAGGGTAGGCTAAGCTAATATTATAAAAATGACAACTATGTCTAAAGTAATTTACTTCTTTAGTGTCATACCCATCCAACTACCAATCCTCCCAAAACAAACAAACAAGCAAACAAACAAACAAACAAAAACTACTTTACAGAGCTAGGAAAAAATGAAAAAAAAAATCATTAAGAAGAGCAAAAGCTCAAGAATACAAGGGAATTAATTAAAAAGTATAAAGGAAGGTGCCCTAGCAATACCAGATCTCAAACTATATTATAAAGTGGTAATCATCAAAACTATCTCATACTAAGAAACAGAGTGCTGAATCAGTGGAAAAGACTAGGTACCCAAGACACAGTAGTCAATAATAATAGTAATCTAGTGTTTGATACTATTGAAGACAAAAGTATTTGGGATAAGAACTCATTATCTGACAAAAACTTGGAAAATTAGAAAATAATAGGACACAAACTAAGCATAGACCAACATCTCATATTTTATATCAAGATTAAGTCAAAATAGGTACATGACTTAGACATAAAGGATGACACCATAAGTAAATTAGAAAAGCAAGGAGCAGTCTACTTGTCAGATCCATGGGAAAAGGAAAAAATGATGCCTACCAAGTAATAAAGGGAAATATATACTGTAAAATAGATAGTTTTGGTTATATTAAAAAGCTTTTGTGCAAAACAAATCAATTTAAACAATATTAGAAGGAAAGTAGAAATCTAGAAAATAATTGTTATAGCAAGTGTCTATGATAAAGGCTTCATTTCCTAAATATATAGAGAACACAAATATATGAGGATATAAACCATTCCCCAATGGAAAAATGGTTCAAATTTATGACCAGGAGGTTTTCAGGTGAAGAAATCAAAGCTATCTATTAACATATGAAGAACTTTTCTAAATGACTGTTGATAAGAGAAATTCAAATTAAAACATCATTAAAACAACTCACAACTTTCAGATTGGCTAATATAACAAAAAAGGAAAATGATAAATGCTGGAGAGGATGTGGGAAAATTGGGACACTGCTGCACTGTGGGTGGAATTGTGAAGAGATCCAAACCCTCTGGAGAGCAATTTGGAACCATGCTCAAAGGGCAACCAAATTTTGCATACTCTTTGAATCAGCAATCTCACTAATAGGTCTGTATCCCAACGAAATCATAAAAAGGGAAAAAGACCTACATGTTCAAATCTATTTTTTTTTGTGTGGACAAAATATTGGAACCTGAGGGTATGGTTATCTATTGGGGATTGGCTGAACAAGCTGCAGTATATGAGTAAAATGTAATGCTTTTGTGCAATAAAAAATAAAAATGATGAACAGACAGATTTCAGGAAGAAAAAAAAAACTGGAGCAATTTCTATAAACTGATGCAAAGTAAAATTAGCAGAATGAGGAAAACAATGTATAAAGTTTGAGCTGAGTCTGCTAGGTGGTGCAGTTAATGGAGCACCTGCCCTGGAGTCAGTAGGACCTGAGGTCAAATCCATCACCAGACACTTAACACACACACACACACACACACACACACACACACACACACAACTAGCCAGGTGACATTGTTCAAGTTACTTAGCCCCAATTGCCCTACCTTCCCCTCCAAAAAAAAAAAAAAAAAAAAGATCAGCAACATTGTGTGATGATCAATTATGAATGACTCAGCTCTTCTCAGCAATACAATGATCCAAGACAAGTACAAAGGACTCAGAAAGGAAAATACTGTTCAAATCCAGAGAAAGAACCCATAGACTCTGAATGCATATCAAAGCATATTTTTTACTTATTTTATTCTTTTTCATATTTTTCCCTTTTAATCTGTTTCTTCTTTCACAGCTGTGAGTTATATGGAAATATGCTTTATATTATAGTGCATGTATAACCTATATTAAATTGCCTAACATTTTCAGAAGAGGTGAGAAGAAGGAGGGAGGGAGGGAGAAAGGGAGGCTTAGTAACTCCATATCTCACTCTCTGCTATAAACCAGTAATAATAAAAATAATTTGGCATATTTAAGAAGGAGAGGTCAATGAGTGGAGCAGCTTAATTATATAGCACATAGACAAAACGCCCAAATCCAGGGTAATGGTTATGAAATCTCACTAACAAATCTTCTGGGAAAACTGGTAGGTCTTTCACAGAACTTAGATTAAGACAAGTATCTCACACAATAAAATATAATGAGTAGTTAAAAATGGATACATGGTAGAGAAATATAGGTGGATATCATAAATTAGAAGACCAAGAAAGGAATTTCCTTGCAGGTATTCCGGAAGTTCATAAAAAGAGGATCACAGAAGGTATAATGGATAATTTGGATTACATAACATTAAAAAAAGTTTGTACATGCAAAACTAATCAGAGTAGAAAATTAGTGGTGGAAGAAAATCTTTGTATAAATTAACTTTGTTAAGGGTATCATTTTCAGGTGTATAAAGTATTACTTCAAATTAGTAAGAATAGCCAATAACTGACAAAGTATAACAATGTATAGTTATTTAAGGAAGAGATTCTAGCTCTTAATTAGCATATGAAAATATTCTATATTGCTAAAAAATAGAAAAATGCAAATTAAAATAACTCCAAAGTTATAACTCAAATAGATCAGATTGGTAAAACTGACCAAGGGAAAGGAAGATAACTGCTTTAAGTGATGTATTAAAAGAGGACTCTGACACACTTGTTAGATATGAAAATTAGTTCATTAATTCTTGAATGTATTTTGGAAATATGCCTAATGGGTTATTAGATATACTATTATAGGTCTAATATTAACTATGCATTTCTTTGACTCATTCATTTCACTACTAACCCAATGCCTTAAAATTATGAATGAAAGTAGAAATAGATCCAAACATATGAGATACAATCAGTAAATTTTTGTAGTGGCAATAACTAGAAACTTTCACTCTACCATTCTGACAACTATCCTTACAACAAAGGAGAAAAAGAAGAATGGCATTATCCCTGATATTTCTCTCATATATTCATTTTTTATAGAAATAGCAAATGACTATTCAGACCTAAAGTCATATTCAAAGGTAAGTGAATTGCTATTGAGCACAGCTAGGCTTTAAAGTCATTTGCACATAAAAATGTTGACATCTCAATTCCTTACAAATATGTGCACAGAACAAGATGAATGGACTATTTGAAGGATTAACAATGGTCTGAGAGATTAGAGTGGATTCAGTTTTAATAAGTTAATGTTTAGAAGCACACTTCACAAGGATGGAGTCATCACAGTCCTTTATATCACAGCGGAGTGATTACAAAAATGGCAGTTACTGATGCCAAAAGTGTTTTCCTTTATAGCATATACTTTTACTTACATTACTTTGTGTTCCCTAATCTCTTTGGAATTAAATGGATAAAATGCTTCTTTTTATGGTATTTTCTTTTGGATATATTTCCAAGTATATTCTCTTAGCACTTTGGGGGAAAATTATTCTAGGAATTTGGTAGGAGTCAAAAAAGGTCATTAGAATTATTCTATAGAGTACAAATACAAGAAGATATCAATAATTTATAAACAGAAATAAAACACAAGTGCTAAGAGTGCATCCCTCCTTCAAATAACTGACTCCATCTTGTTTTATAACATATAACTTTTAAGGAAATACATTTGAAAGAAGTAACAGATTTGTAGACAGTTTAAGGATATGACAGGTCATAGAATCTAAAGCTTATTTTCAAAAATAAAACTTAAAGATTTTTTAAAGGATTTGTTCAGGATTTTACAGTTAATTTGTTAAAGAATTTGGAAAGAATTCCTTTTTTTTTGGTTATACATTTAAATATTTTTGAGTCTTCTTATTGTTCTTTTTGCCTGAGACTTAAGTAGTGATTTAGGCCCTAGGGCAAGCAGCATGAAACAAAGCCCTTAAAGCAACTTTATAATGATATATTTAATAATAATAGTAATTAAAATATTTAGTTAAGCAGAAGGGGTAGTTGCTATAGCAGCTCACAGATAGTTGTTATTAATAATATGTAGATCTGAGAGCTTCTTATTTTAAATAATTATTCCTGCCAACTTGCTGCTGAGCTTGTTTTTTTCTGAAGGAATCTTTATTAAACTTGGGTAAACTCTGATTTTAAGTGACTTGGGGTCAAAGCCGTAGTTCTCCATTTTTATAGCTCTAAAATCTCTCTAGGGTATTTTGATTAATTAATTTTCTTTTCCTTATTGTTTGTTTAGTTAACTTTTTTGTTTGAAGAGAATGAAGTTCATGTGATCAGCAAGCTGGATGATTAGTTCATTTCTGTCTAACTCCCCAACCTAAAAGCTTCAAAAGAATCAAACATATGCTAAATAGATAGAAATTAAAGCCAACTCCACAAGAATAGTTAATAGAAGTGCTGAATAATATAAAAGATTCATGAAATTAGAGCAGTGTACTCAAACATCTTCCAACTTACCCGCTTTATCCTATGCTTAACACTAAGAGCAGCAAATATAAACAGTGGCATAAGACTTTATGTCAAGTCACGATTCCCTCACAGTTGTGCCTCAATCTCAATCCCCCTTATATTGACATGCCTATCAATATACCAAAAATGTACTTTATAAATCGAAGAAAATAACATACAATTTATATGGAGTAAAAAAATGATCAAGAATCTCAAGAGAAATAATAGAAGTAACTGGGGAACAAAGGAAATTTAGCAGTACCAGATCTCAAATTGTAGTATTAAACAGTTCTTATTAAAACCAAATTGGGGAGGAGCCAAGATGGCAGAGTAGAAGCACAAACTTGGTGTGGGCTCAGGATTGAAACAATTCCAATACCTGTAAAAAATTACTCTAAACAAATCTTAAAGTTTCAGAATCCACAAAGTGACAGAAAGAAACAAATCTCCTGCTGAAGACAGCCAGCAGGCCAACAGGAAGGGTTTATCACAGTGCTCTGGGAGCCAAGTGCAGGCAGGCAGGAGCTGCACTATTGCAGCCACAGTGAGGTCCTGACCAGCAGCTGTCAGAATAGACTTCAGGTGTGTGAATAACAAGCAGCTGTGGTGGCTTCCATACTTCTAAACTCATAAACACCAAAGACACAGTAAAAGGTCGGTGTGGAGATTTTTTGGAATAGGGGTGGAGAAAAGAGTATGGTCTATCTGCTGCCTCCCCCCCCCCCACCACGGTGAGAAGCAGGTGAAGAAGCTGTAGCTGTGCTTCAGGGCTGCCTCAGGAACTCCTGGCCTGCAGATTGTAAGGAAACCAAGTGACCATTCAGAGAGTAATCACTTTTGTTTAACATGCTTGGATCTGGATCACAGTTTTGGGTGGTAGTCTGGGGGTGCTTGACCAGTGAGCCATAGCTTGTGGGGGCTGTAGAGATGCCACCCTCCTAATAGCTCCAGTAGCTGTGAAAACCCCAGGGATGTGGGACAAGGCTCTCTACATTCTGGAAGTTGAGTTCTACTATGGCAAAGAGCTCAAGGGTTAATTAATTAGCTGGCAATATGAGCAAGCACAGGAAGCACAAACAGACCAAAGAAAGCTTTTTGGGGGACAAAAAGGATCAAGGTATTGAGCAGAAGGACGACAGCATCAAAAGCCTTCAAGAGAAATATAAACTGTTTAGAAGCCATTGAAGAGCTAAAGAGAGATTTTGAAAATCAATTAAGAGAAGTGGAGGAAAAATAGGGAAGAGAAATGAGAATAATGCAGGAAAACCATGAAAAGTGAGTCGACAGCCTGCTAAAGGAGACCCAAAAATACACTGAAGAAAATAACACCTTAAAAAATAGACTAACTCAAACGGCAAAAGAGGCCCAAAAAGCCAATGAGGTGAAGAATCCCTTAAAAAGCCAAATTTGCCAGATGGAAAAGGAATTTTAAAAAGTCACTGAAGAGAATAACTTT
The DNA here is from genome assembly GCA_011680675.1 of Gymnobelideus leadbeateri. Lineage (NCBI taxonomy): Eukaryota > Metazoa > Chordata > Mammalia > Diprotodontia > Petauridae > Gymnobelideus > Gymnobelideus leadbeateri. The sequence goes on along the minus strand of WOXC01009529.1, from coordinate 59,870 downwards.
CAAAATTAGATTGAAGAAACTGGAAGCTAATGACTTTATGAGAAATCAAGAAACTATAAAACAGATTCAAACAAATGAAAAAATAGAAGGCAATATGAAATATCTCATTGGAAAAACCATTGATGTGGAAAATATATCCAGGAGAGATAATTTTAAAAGATTGAACTACCTAAAAGCCATAATCCCAAAAAGAGCCTACGACACCATCCTTCAAGAAATTATCAAGTAAAATAACCCTGATGTTCTAGAACGAAAAGGCAAAATAGAAATAGATAGAATTCACTGCTCACCTCTAGGAAAGGGTCCCCAAAAGAAAACTAGGAATATTATAGCCACATTTCAGAGTTCCCAGGTCAAGGAGAAAATACTGCAAGCAGTCAGGAAGAAACAATTTGAGTATTGTGGAAACACAATCAGGATAACACAAGACCTAGCAGCTTCTACATTAAGGAATATATGGGCTTGGAATATGATATTCTGGATGTCAAAGGACCTGGGACTATAACCAAGAATAACCTACCCAGCAAAACTGAGTATAATGCTTCAGGGAAAAATATGGTCATTCAATGAAATAGAGGATTTTCAAGCATTCTTTTTATTTTATTTTATTTTATTTTATTTTATTTTATTTTGCTTTTTGGAGGGCAATTGGGGCTAAGTGACTTGTCCAAGGTCACATGGCTAGTTTTTTGTGTTAAGTGTCTGGGGCCTGATTTGAACTCAGGTCCTCCTGACTCCAGAGCCAGTGCTCTATTCACTGCACCACCTAGCCGCCCCTTTTTTCAAACATTCTTGATGAAAAAACCAGGGCCAAACAGAAAATTTGACTCTCAAATGCAAGAAGCAAGAGAAGCATGAGAAGGTAAACAGTAAAAAGAAATCATAAGGAACTTACTAAAGCTGATCTAGTCACATTCCTACATGGAAAATTATAAGTGTAACTCAAGATTTTTTTCAGTATGAGGATAGTTGAAGGGAGCATATATGTATGTATAGGATTGTGTACATATATATATATACATATATATATATATATATATGAGTGTGGGCATATGTATTTTCATGTATACACATACAGAGGGCACAGGATGAGTTGAATATGAAGGGAGGATATCTAAAACATAAAATTAAGAGGTGAGAGAGGAATTTATTGGGAGGAGGAGAAAGGGAGAGATAGATTAAGGTAAAATATTTCATATAAAAGAGGCAAGAGAAAATTGTTACAGTGAAGGGGAAGATTAGGAAGGGAATGGGGCAACCTTACTCTTATTGAATTTGGCTTAAGGAGGGAATAACATACACACTCAATTGGGCATCTAACTGTACAGGAAAATAGGGGGGCAGGGTTTAACAGGAGGGATGATAGCAGGAAGAATAAATTGGGGGAGAGGGTAGTTAGAATCAAACATTTTTGAAAAGTGAGAGGGTCAAAGGAGAAAATAGAATAGCTGTCTGGCAGGATAGGATCAAGGGAGATATAGTTAGTCTTTCACAATTTAACAGTTATCGAAATCATTTGGGTAACTACACATGTGCAACTTGTATTGAATTGCTTATCTTCCCAGTGGGGGGTGGGTAAGGAGGGAAGAAAGGGAAAAATCTGAAACTCATAGTTTAAAAACAAATGTTTAAAAAAATTCTGGTTTTCTTTTTCTTTTTTTACATGCAACTGGAAAATAAGATACACAGGTACTGGGGTATAGAAATCCATCTTTCCCTACTAGAAAGTTAGGGGAGATAATGGGGATGATATAAGAGAGAACAGATTGAGGGAAAGGGTATGCAGTAGGCTTGTTATTTTGGCATGGGGGAAGATGGGGAGAAAAAACTGTAAGTAAAAATTTTGTGGAAATGAATGTTGAAAACTAAAAATTAATTAAAAATAAATTTTAAAAAATATGGTTTTGGCTATTAAACAGAAGGATTGATCAAAGTAACAAATTAAGTAACTTACAGAAGTAAATATATCTAATATACTAGCACTCAATATTAATCACCTCCCACTTTTGTGATGATTACTCAATAACTGACAAAAACAACAGCAACTATTTTGGGGGTAAAAATTGGACAACAGTATAGAAGCAATTAAATTCAGGCTAATACCTCAAACCTTATACAAAACTGTAAGTTTATGTAATGTAAAAACAAAAACACTTCAGTAAAACTCAAAATGAAAAAAAAAGATAGAATAAAATTTATCTCAAATACTTCTAGCATTTTAGAACTGGAACAGTCACTTAAATTCTACATGCTTCAGCTTTCTTATTTGTAAAATGGTAATAATTACAACACCCACATTCCAGGTTTTTTTGTGAGGATAAAATGATATATTTTTAAAGTGATTTGTAAACTTGAAAGGCCCATCTAAATACCTATTATTATAATTAATATTATAGATACATAGTAGGGTGAATAAAATTGCAAATTAAAAAAAAAGATTGATTCTTCCCAGATAAAAGAATGAAGTGGTGAGAACAAATGACTGCAAAAACAGATAGAGAAGGAGGATTTTCCATACAAAAGAAAAATGAGACCCAGGCTTTCACACACACACACACACACACACACACACACACACACACACACACACACATTCAGACATCTGTGCAAAGAGAAAGTAAAAAAAATTCTTCAGTTTGCAATCAGTATTTATCAATTCTTTTTTAGGGGGATAGCATTTTTTATCATGTCCTTTCGTACTGTTGGGTATCGCTGTTTGATCAAAATAGCTAAGTGTTTTATTATTGACTATTGCTATAATATTTTTTGCTACTGTATACAATGTTCTTCTGACTCTTCACATTTCACTTTACATCAATTCATATGTCTCCCCATGTTTTCCCAAAAGCGTTCTTATTGTTGTTTCTCTCAGCAAAATAGTATTCCATCATAATCATATACAACAATTTGTTCAGCCAGTCCTTACTCATGTATTTCACTCAGGTTCTAATTCTTTGACACCAGGGGGAAAAAAAGAGTTGTTATACATGTTTCTGTGATAAAGACCTCATTTCTCAAATGTATGTATGTATGGAGATATATATATATATATATATATATATATATATATATATATACACACACACACACATATAGATATATATGTAATATATACATAATATACACATATATGTAAATACCCATACAGACACACATGTATACATTTATATATACATGTGTTTTCTCAAAAAATAGGAAAACAAGTCAAGTTTATCAAAAAGAACCTTTGTCCGATTGACAAATGATAAAAATATTAATAGTTTTCTGATGAAATAAAGCCTTCTATCACCATATTAAAAATGCTCTAAATCTGGTGGAGCCAAGATGGCAGAGTAGAAACAGCATTTCCAATGTGCTCTGCCCCACACAAATTTCAAACAATGTGAAAGAGGACTCCAAACAACTTCTGGAGCCACAGCACCCACAGAACGGCACAGAGAAACTAACCTCCTGCTGAGGACAGCCCAGCAGCCCTGCAGGGAGCGGCCAGAGCAGCGCTCTGAGAGCAGGCAGCACAGTGCTCTGAGAGGAGGCAGCACAGCACGCTGGGAACTGACAGCACAGCATGCAGAGCTGAGCCCAGGTCCCTGTGAGCTGCAGTTTTAGCCCCAGGGCGGCCGGGCCTTCAGCTGGCTGGAGGGACCCCAGAACAAGAGCAATTGTGGCGATTCCAGAATTATCAGCACAGATATGCCTAGGACAAAGTGAGAGGTTAGTGCCCTATGGATTTTGGGACCAGTATTTGGGGAATGCATTGGCTTCCTCCCCTGGGGGTGAAAAGCTGCTGAAGAAACTGTGGCACAGAAGCCATTTTGCGACGTCAATAGTGGCTCTAGCTCCTGGTCTGCGAACTGTAGGGAGATCCAGCAATCAGTCTGGGGGTTACTCTCTCTTGCTTTAAACTGCCTGGATCTGGATTGTGGTCTGGGGGGGAAATTTGGGGTAGGTATCCAATTTGCCAGAGTGGGTGGAGGCTTTACAGAGGCCACACAACTGGCGGAAGTTGTGAAGACCCCATGTTTGGGCAGAAGCTCCCCTTTCTGGTGGCAGAGTCCTACTGTGGCAACAAGCCCACAAATCAAGTAATTAAGTGGCAACATGCCTAGGCAAATGAAACAAAATAAACAGAAAAGTTCAACATTGGACTCCTATTTTAGGGGCAAAGAGGCTCAAAGCATGGAGGAGGACTGTGAGGTTAGAACACCTGCACCAAAAGCCCCAAATGAAAATACAAGCTGGCTACAGGCCATAGAGGACCTTAAGAAGCAGATAAGAGAAGTGGGGGAAAATTTGGGAAGAGAAATGAAAAAGATGCAAGTAAAGTATGAAATGACAGTCAACAGCCTGACTGAGGAAAATAACACCTTAAAAAATAGACTAACTCAAATGGCAAAAGAGGCTCAGAAAGGCAATGAGGAGAAGAATGCCTTAAAAAGCCAAATTTGCCAGATGGAAAAGAATCTCAAAAGCTCACTGAGGAGATTCATTCCTTCAGAGTTAGACTGGAGCAAATGGAAGCCAGTGACTTTATGAGAAATCAAGATGCTGTTAAACAGATCCAAACAAATGAAAGAATAGAACACAATGGGAAATATCTCATGGGAAAAACCATTGACCTGGAAAATAGATCCAGGAGAGATAATTTAAAAATTATTGGACTACCTGAAAGGCACAATCAAAGAAAGAACCTATAAATCATCCTTAGAGAAATTCTCAAGGAAAATTGCTCAGATGTTTTAGACCCAGAGGGGGAAATAGAGGTTGAAAGAATCCACCAATAACCTCCTGAAAAAGATCCCCAAAAGAAAACTCCCAGGAATATTATAGCCAGGCTCCAGAACTCTCAGATCAAGGAGAAAATACTCCAAGAAGCCAGGAAGAAATAATTTCAGTATTGTGGAAACACAATCAGAATAGCCCAGGAACTGGCAGCTTATACACTGAGGGATCGAAGATCATGGAATATCATATTCCAGAGGGCAAAAGAGCTGGGATTGAAGCCAAGGGTCACCTACCCAGCAAAACTGAGTATCTTGTTTCCGGGGAAAATATGGTCATTCAGTGGAATATAGGACTTTCAAGCATTCTTGATATGAAAACCGGAGTTGAATAGAAAATTTGACATTCAGACACAAGAAGCAAGAGATGCTTGAGAAGGTAATCAAGGAAAAGAAAGCAAAAGGAACTTATCAAAGTTGGACTATTTACATTCCTACATGGAAAAACAATAACTGTTTTTGATGAAACATTTCTCATTATGAAAATAATTGAAGAAGGGTACATGGCATATGTTCACAGGTATACATGGATAGAAGGCACAGGTTGAATTTGATGGGAAGGGATGATTCTTTTTTTTTGGAGGGCAATTGGGGTTGGGTGACTTGCCCGGGGTCACGTGGGTGGGTTTTTGTTTATGTGTTGGGTGTCTGGGGCCAGCTCCGGGGCCGGCGCTCTGCTCGCTGAGCCACCTAGCCGCCCCAAGGAAGGGATGATTCTTAAGGGGTAAAGTCAAGAGGTGAGAGGAAAGTGGCAAGAGGAGATGGAGAGAGACAGGGTAGGGTAAACTATCTCATGTAGAAGAGGCAAAGGGAAGTAGTTGCAGGGGAGGGGAAGAACAGGAAGGCAAAAAGGCAAAAGCATATTCTCCTTGAAGTTGGCTCAAGGAGAGAATCATATACATACTAAATGGAATATCTTACCCTCACTCACTCTCCTGAGTAGGGGAAAGGGGGATGAGAGGAGGGATGATGGAGGGGAGGGCATTCTGGGGGGGAGGGGAGGTTGGATGTACCCACTATCAAAGAGGGACAGGATAAAAGTAGGGAATGGACCAGGTGGGAGGTGAGATGGGTGGGAGGGAAATATAAGCAGTCTTTTACAATACATCTACTAGGGTAATGTTTTGCATAGCTATACATGTACAGCACATACTGAATTGCTTATCTTCTCAGAGGGAGTGGGTGACAAGGGAGGAAGGGAATGGATCTGAAAACCGAAGTTTTAAAATTAAATGTTTCATAAGATGTCCAGCCATTGGGGCTCAGAGATTCACCTTGCCCTAATGGCAAAGTCTAAGGGGGTATGGGAGAAGATATGGGAGATAGCAGATTGGATGAGGGGATATCTAATGGGACTGCTATTCTGGGGTAGTGGGTAGGGAAAAAATGGGGGGAAAATGTAACTCATAATCTGGTGGAAATGAATGATGTAAACCAGAAGTTAATAAAGCATTTGTTTAATTAATTTTAAAAAATGTTCTAAATCTCTATTGACTGGAGAATTTCAAATTAAAACAATACTGAGGTACAGCCTCACACATATTAGATTGGCTAATAGGACATAAAAGGAGAATGATAAATGTTTGAATGGAGGGGGAGCGGGAATTGAGTCATTAACGAACTACTGGTGGAGTTGTGAACTTATTCAACTATTGTGGAGAGCAATTTGGAACTATGCCAAAATGTTTATAGTAGCTCTCTCCTGGTGGAGTTGGAGATTGAGTGGATACCATAAGGGGAATGGCTGAATAATTTGTTTTTTATGATTGTGGTAGAATACTATTTTGATATAAGAAATGATGAGCAAGATGTTCTCAGAGAAACCTGGAAAGTCTTGCATGGAGTGATGTGGAGGGAGATGAGAAGAACAAGGAGAATATTGTGCACAGTAACACGAATATCATAAGACGACCAAATGTGAATGTCTTAGCTATTCTCAGCAATACAATGATCTAAGACAAATTTGCAGGGATTAGCATGAAAAATGCTATTCATCCCCAAACAAAGAACTGATGGCATCTCAATACAGATCAAAACATGATTTTACTTTATTTTTCTTTTGTTTTTATTTTGGCCTATATTTTCTTTATAACATATGACTAATATGGAAATATGGTTTTCATGCATATACATATATAACCTACATAAAATTGCTTGCCTTCATCATTAGGGGAATTGGGAAGGAGAAGAGAATTTGGAACTCAATTTTAAAAATGAATCTGGAACATTGTTTTACATGAAATTTGGGGAAATAAAATTTTAAATTAAAAAAAGAGTTGCTATAAATATATTTTTTCACATATAGGTCTTCTTTTTATCTCTTTGGGATATAGACCTTAGTAGCAGTGTTGCTAGGTCAATGTACATGTACAATTTTATAGCTCTTTGTACTGATCAGAGTATTTAAGTCTCTTATTTTTTTATTATTGTCAAAATATTATTGCTATTATATACAATGTCTCTTCACAATTCACTTTACATAAATTCAAATGATTCCCCATGCTGTTCTGAAAGCATTCCCTTTCTTTTTTCATATTAACAAATTGTTCACTAGAATGGTTCAATCTCTTCACCCTTCTACCTACAGTGTATTACTATATTACTATACCTATTTTTCCTCTATTTTTTCATATCCTCTCCAGCATTTGTCATTTTCCTTTTCTGTTATATTAGGCAATCTAATAAGTGTGTAGTGACACCTCAATGTTGTTTTATTGTGAATTTATCTAATTTGAGGGATTGGGAATAGTTTTTTCATATGATTATTTATAGCTATTATTCATTCTGAAAAACTGCTTGCATTTGCATATCTTTTGAACATTTATCAATTGAGAAATGGATATGCACACAATTTGTGTGTGTGTGTGTGTGTGTGTGTGTGTGCGTGCATGTGTGTATTCAGGCTATTTCCCTATATATGTGAGAAATGAGACCTTGTCATAATATTTCACATTTTCCTGCTTTTTAAAAATTTTGGTTACATTGGTGTAGTTACTTTGCTGCTTTAAAAGTTTTATTTCACATTTGTACCAGTATGAAGTGTTCTATTGCTTTTTCTGTAATCTCTAGGAAATCCACAAGATTCCATTTTTTTCACTGAAGGATTTTTCTTCAATTACATTAAAAAAAAACTCAAGAGATTTAGATCTGTATCTGTACAGCACCAAACCTGGATATAAGCAGTAAAAGGATAATGACTTTGTTCAATCAATGATGGTGAATATCTTCTGGAGAGTAGTCTACAAACAGTAGATGGGATGGACTAGGAATTAGGAATTGGGAGGGAATAGAAAGAAAACTAAAGGGAATTACATTAAAATATTTTTTTCCTATGTGGAAGAATGTGTTGAAAAACAGGGTCTTTATAATGGATTTAGCTTTGTTGGAATTAGCACCACCAGCGACCACTTTTCTATGGGCAACTGTTCTTACTCTTAATCTATTTGATCTCCAGAGAACAGATATACTGGTCCCTGGGGTAGCTATAAATTAATGTATAAAGAGGGCCATAGTTCTAGAAATAAGATATATTGTCCTTAAGAACAATTTTGAATTATGTTTAGGGTGTTGGTGGGATGAAGGGAGTGGGTATGAAATAAGATGAGCCTTGTTATTCAGTGTATAGACTGAAACTTGTCACATTCCACTGGTCTTTAATGGAGTAATGTTTCTGGGATTGAGGGATGGTGGGAAAAGGTTTTATCGGAAAAAAAAATTAAATAATAAAATCAAGAAAAACAAATGTGCCAGTGGAAGGCAGGATGAGATGAAATCTAGCAATGTGTTTATGGAAGTATTGTCACTCATGAAGGAAAAGAAAAAAAAATAGAATGAACACATAAGAGTGTAGCCCTTGGTAGAAAGAATGGATTTCAGAAGACATGTTTTGGTGGTGGATTGAGAGAGGAGGAGTAAAGATAAAGAAAATGTAAAAGGAAACTCTGATTTTCAAAGTCTGATTTAAATCTAACAGACTGAGGTCAGGATTTAAAATTCTGAACCACATGTTTATCTGATAATCATTCAATAAACATTTTTTTTTTGCTTTTTTGGAGGGCAATTGGGATTAAGTAACTTGCCCAAGGTCACACAGCTAGGTTTTTGTTTGTGTGTGCATTAAGTGTCTGAGGCCAGATCCGAACTCAAGTCCTTCTGACTTCACGGCCAACACTCTACTCACTGCAGCACCTAGCTGCCCCCTCAATAAACATGTTTAAGTCCTTACTATTTGCTAGGTACTGTACTTAGGACTAAGAATACAAAGAAAGTTCAAAGAATATTCCTGCATTCAAGGAGCTCCCAATCTAAAGGGGAAGGGAAGACATGAATATAACAAATATTATGAATCAAAGAAGGAAAATACATAAAATAAACTAGTTAGAAGGAAAAAATAATTTTAATAATTAAAGTAATTCAAGGAGCTTGAGTTGAGTAGGCATATGAAAAGAAGATAGCCCATGGAGCTAGACTAGAATCAAATTAATGGTAAAAAAAAAAAAAATGAAGCAACAAAGTAATTGCTTAAAAAAGAAAAAAAATCAATGAATCGATACAAGTACAGGAATACACAATTTTAGCACTCATATGTTTAAATGGTTAAAATTTACATGATACAAAATAGAAAATGTTAAAAAATGTAATGCATCCATTTAAAAATATCTAAAAGACAACAGCACACAGAATAAAGATGAGCCACTACAATAAATCTTTTTTACAATAAATTCAAAGAACAGGGATTTTATTCATATAATCAAAATCATTGTTGTTGTGTCATTTTAGTTGTGTCTCACCCTTCATGAGTGCATGTGAAGTTTTCTTGGCAAAGATCCTAGAGTAGTTTGCCATTTCCTCTTCCTCATTTTACACATGAGGAACAAAGGCAAATAGAGAAACAGAACAAAATCACACAACCAGTAAGTGTAGGAGGTAGTATTTTCACTTAAGTTCTTGACTTTAGTCCTGGTACTCTATCTGTTGAGGTTTGGGAGTTAGGAGTACTCGAGATCCCCAAATACTGCCATACCATGTCCTTCCTGAATGAATTAAATTCAAACATTCTCTGTCCCAAAGTAAGGCAAAGTTTATTAAAAAATTTTCCAAAATGGGTACACTCTTAAAGACCCTGGGCATTTATATTGCTAATGTGGAACAGATCAGATTGATTGAACCTTGAGTCTTTGCAAGTAGGCGAGATTGAATCTGGGCACCTTCATGGAGGCAAGATGGGTCTCATATACACAAAGACTGTGGGAGGGATTTAGAGGGTGGTCTAGTAGTCTGGGAGGAGGTGTCTAGGAAGGTTGAGGTCTAGGATGAGTCTAAGAAGGATGTTCATAGGACTGGGGTCAGACTCCATAAACCAAGAAAATGGAATTTTGATGGAATTAAGGGTGGGAAACAGTGGGAGACAATCTAGAAGTAAAAAGACTATGGAAGCCTAGGCTAGTTTAAGGGTAACAGAGATTCAGTCATAGTGATAATGAAAGGGTTATGGCCTTAGGTGAATGCCAGATTCAGTAGAAATATTAAAGGGGTTCCCAAATTCTATACCCCATCATATCCATGGTACAACCTAGCAAGAATCAAAAGTCAGTTTCAAGAAATATAAACAGAGAATTGACATCATGGTTAAAAGAACATAAAGAAACAATACATTAAATATATGTGCACCTAAAATGTATGTGAGGGAGAAATAAAATAAAAAACCAGAAAGAGGAAAATCTAGAAAAACTCTGGATGTAATTAAAAAAAAAAACAATAAGAAATTCCTATTAGCTGTGTTACCCTGGGAAAAGCTCAACCTTCCTGGGTTTCAGTTCTCAGTTCACGTGTGTGTGTGTGTATATACATTTTTTTCAATTTTAAATATTTAAATGTTGACTCTCTCAATTAAGTAACACCACAAAACAATTGAAAAAACATTGAAACTATTATAATACGTAAGAAAAAAATCTCAGATTGCCAAAGAACTTATAATCAAACTAAAAATTCGCTCCCTTTGGTTAGATAGGGGTATTTACCAATGTGTAATAGGTAAGAATAATATGCAATATCTCAACTGCCCTCCCCCCCAAAATAAACAAATTCATTACATGGTCTCTCCCTAGTACATATTGAACTTAGGGGGAAAATAGGCTCCAGCATGCCTCGCAAAGAAGGACTTCATAGGTACTGTTTACTGGACATCCTTTTTCCCCTTGATAGTGTGAAAATTGATTCTCAGAGCTCCTCCACCCCTACCCCCAGCCAGCCACCTTAGGAGAACATGGAAGGACATTACTGATAATGAGATTAAATATCAGAAGCTGCCCAGGTTTGGGTGGAGACAGATTCTTCTGCCTAGATAACCCAAGGTTGGGAGTAGTTTGGTATGATCGGAGCTTGGGGGGTGAAGGTGATCTGAGAGAAGGGGTGACAGCCCCTGTTGAAAAGTTATTGTACCAGGATTAAATGACCTAAGTCACTAACTCAAGACCCTCATTTTAATATAGCCCCCCCTCCCAGTGTGTTGACCAATCATAGTTGATTGACACCACTTGGGAATACCTACTCTTCAAGAGCATATAACTCTGTAACCCAAAATCCCAAATTAAGCCAGTTCTCAACTGTAACTCTCAAGTAATGCATGTAATTAGCTTGTGAGAGAAAAAGAAATGTGGACACAGGACTTAAATCAATTGTCCCTTTCTTAGAACAAACTGTGGGGGGTTGACAATGGAAATTTTCATCATCTTTTTCTTGCAGTGCTTCTTGCAAAAGCTTATCTTTTCTTTGTTACTGGTTCCCAATCCAGGACCTGCCATTCCAGGGCACTATTAGAACACTGATGAAAATTAATGAATCTTTTGGCCCTCCAAATATCACAATGTCATTCTCTACTCAAATAATAGTGGTAGAGGGAGGCTAAGGTTATCCATGTCCCAATGGAGAATTTATATTTATGACACATTCAGTTCAATATGTCCTAAATGTATTCTGTGACCTGTTCCTATGATACATGCATTATCATTGTCATATGATGAGAATTAAATATATGAGAGTTGATAAGGTCACCAAAAAAGAGGATGTAAAGAAGTAAGGCAAAGTTCATAAGAAACAAACAAACAAACAAAAAACAAACCTTGGGATATAATAGTTAGGGGCCTTGGTATAGATAATGACATGCTAACTCCCCTCCAAAGCTACCCGGTTGATGTGCATGAGGGATAAGAGAGAGAAATACAATTCTCCCTATCTCCCTTCCCCTCCTCAAAAGCTCTGACTCCAGAACTGCTTCAAATCTTGACTCTCGGGGCAGCTAGGTGGCACAGTGAGTAGGGCGTTGGCCCTGGAGTCAGAAGGACCTGAGTTCGGATCCAACCTCAGACACTTAATGCACACACAAACAAAAACCTAGCCGTGTGACCTTGGGTAAGTTACTTAATCCCAATTGCCCTCAAAAAAAATCTTGACTCTAATATTTTACTACTTGGAATGAGTAGAATATTTATATTTCTACCTGTAGCTATATTTACTAAAAGGAGAGAGACAGACAGACAGACAGAGACAGACAGAGACAGACAGGAAAATTAAATGAGCAGATATCATAAATTTCACTCAAAATAATCTTGAAATTTAAAAAAAAGGGGCGGCTAGGTGGCGCAGTGAATAGAGTGCCGGCCCTGGAATCAGAAGGACCTGAGTTCGGAGCCGGCCTCCGACACTTAATCCACACAAACAAAAACCTAGCCGTGGAACCTTGGGCAAGTTACTTAACCCCAATTGCCCTAAAGGGGCGGCTAGGTGGCGCAGTGAGTAAGAGCGTCGGCCTCGGAGTTGGGATGATCCGAGATCAGATCCGGCCTCAGAAAATGAGCACCCACGCATAAATAATGACTAGCCGTGTAACCTTGAGCAAGTTACTTAACCCCAATTGCTTTTAAAAAAAAAAAAGAAATTTAAAAAAAATTAAAAGGTATTATGTCCAGTCATGAAAATAAAATTGATAATTCAAAAACCTATTGTGCCCCGAGAAACAAGTATGAGGAATTCAGAAAACTCTAGAAGACTTTTACAATTTAATACACTGCGAAACAAATGAATCTAAGAATCAAACATGCACATGCACTATAACAATGTAAATAAAAGGAATAATTAAATTATATAATTATGATTACAAATCTTGCTCCTGAGAATAGATATGGCAAAAGATTCCCCTAATTCCCCTGGAGTTGTAGGGGTATATGTGAGTGGAATTTCACATAGGATAGATGGCCTGGTTACTTCCTTTAATTTGGCTAAACTGCTTTTCAACCTCCCTGACTCTCCTATGTTATAATGGTAAGTTACTTGGTAATGGAGTTTTGGAAGGGTACAGTTAAGAAATAACTATGATGTAAAAGCAAAAGCATCTAAACAACTTTAGGAAACCCCCCACCCAAATAAAGAAAAGATAGGGGAAAGGACTTTGTGTAGAGGTTTAGGCATCTTATAAAATTAAGTGGTGATAGTACTCTATCCTCAGCAAAAGAGTTTTTCTTCTATACAGAAACCTGAACTTGTTTTGTTTTGTTTTTTCTTTAAAAATCATCTGTATGTCCTGAGAGTAATTTTTCACCAATCAGTGGTATCATGACATTTTGACTTTCTTAATATTCCCAACTCAATTTTGCCTTCTAGATTGTATTCATACATCAACTGGCTGAGAGGGATTTTGTAGATCTTGATTAGGTAGTAAATTGCCATGACTTGTTTTAATTTAAAAACCAACCAACTCTTTGAAAATTTCAGCAAGGAACTAAATGAAAAACCATTAAGTATTCCCCTCCTCCCATTATTAGCTAATAAGTTTAACAACTGCTGTTGGGACACAATAGTACAAAATCCTATGTTCTGTGGCAATATGACTTTATACAAATTCATTTTAAAATGTACTCACAGTCACAAACACACATACAATGCTGGCTTGGGAAAAAATTTGGCAGCTTTCTTAATGACATTCATGAGTAGAGGGAATATCTCCTCTTTTGTCCTTTATAGCATAGAAATAAACAACAAATTCCCTGGTGTGATATCAGTGTAGAATCATTGCAGTCCCTCATTAACTGAATAAGACAAATAGATCCTGAAATTTTATAATACATAATTATTAGAAGGATATGTTATAACCTATTCAACTTGAGGCTTTCTTCCACATAAAATGATTTTCTTGAAAATATTATTTGTCTTGAACATTTAAACTACTAAAAAACATATTTTTGTTATTTACTTAACTGGTGAAAATGTCTGATTTTCTTCAACCTGGAACAGTAAAATTATCCTTGAGGTTTTACACAACTATGGCTTTAAATATCTTTTCTCTTAATCATTTGAAGAAACATTATAATTCAATGAACTCTTCCTAATGAATATGATTTTTAATACCATAGCTTAAAGCAATCTCATAGTTCTCAGTAAGAATAATTTTCATTCTAATATCCTTTTAGTAAACACAGCTGGGCAGTAGATAAGAAGTCAAATTTCTTAAGAATTGTGATTTACTTAATGTGTGTATGTATTTGTGTATATGGGTGTGTATGGGTTTATACACACTCCAAATAAAAACATGGTATTCTATTTTTATAAATACTTCTAATAATTGATAATATAAATATGCACACATTGAATACATATACCCCCATATGAAAAGCATTTCATTGAGAAAGAAGTGAAAAGCTTATTCTCTTTAAATTAGGTTCATTTATATAGTATAAATAAGGTATTAGGGATTATATATCTCAGGTTAAATTGATTCCAGATTGGGCAGGGTGAGAAGATTTATGTTTGGGTCTTCTAGTTCTCAGAGTTATAGGGGAAAAAAAGTTGTTGATCTTCTAAGGTTTCTAATGAAACATGGTAATATTAGGTTTTGGCATTTTAAAATAGGCTTGCAAATATACAGAGATATTACTTATCTCAAAGAAAACATCTTCACTGAAAGTACAGTAGTGGTGGAACTTACTAAAAAAAATACCCTCTTAATATGCCCAAGCATACATTTTAATAAGGTATTTTCTTTTCATCTGTGAAAGTGGAAATATATACAAATTGGATTTCTAGAAACTTTAATTTGTATGCTACTATTTAATGCAGAATTTTGTAAAACTATGAAGAAGCCATGGATAATAAATCTCTTAAAAATCACTTTCTCCTATAAAATTGCTTACAATATTCCAATGAAAAAATAGTCAGTCTATACAACTTTTGGATACTCTTATAATTAAATGTTGGAGAAAAATTTATAGTTTGTTTTTCTACTTTTTAAGATATACAAAATATCTGCAATGTAGTGAAATGCTGTAAAGAAAATGGCTTAAGGGTAACCTACTTTATCCGGCTGAATTTCATGGGAAAAAAATTTATATTGATAAAGTAATCTTAGATTCTTTTCTTCCCCATAGTTAAAGTTCAGATCACAAATGCAAGAAACATAAATTATTTCTGAATACTAATTGTATATTAAAACAAATGCATCATACATGGTTTTAAGCAATAGCAAACTGCCTGTTGAATTGAGTCATAGTAATTTATACAGGCCTATAGAAAATTGTAATATAAGTATTTCTCTAAATTATCCCTAAAAGTAAAGGGTCCATAAAAAAGAAAAAAAAATCACCTGAATTTTTGTCAGCAACATTAAACTTGCCATCTTTTTTTAAAAAAAAAAGTCATTAATAAATGGGATTTGTAACTCTTTTTCTCGCATTTTTCCCTCTTTCCTCCCTCTCTCCCTTCCTCAACCCCTTCTCCCACCTCAGACACAACAACAAACAAAACAACTACCTTGGTTAGTTGTCTCTAACCTTCATGTCCTTAATCTTAACGGAAGGCAAATTCTAAGAAAGTGAGAGTGGATGAGACAAACTTGAAATTGAGAGAAACAGCATTGATACTTTTTTTTTTTCAGACCATTACTGGCTTTTCCAGCTTTGTGACTTTGAACAAATCAAAACTTTTCAGATTTAGGTTAGTCATATATAAAGTGCAGACAATTTTATTTTCTACTTCCCAGTGTTTTTGTGAGAATTAAAAGAGACACTTTTTAAAAACTTTTTTCAAACCTTTAAGCATTGCAAATATTCTGCTGTTGTGCCAGTGGTTGTGCTTGTCATTAATATTATTAAGTTTCTATATCTACTGTTATTATATGTTATGGACATTAGATACTCTTGGGGAAACTATTATTATTGCTGTTGTTGTTTGTCCTTCATTCTTTTTTTTTTAAACAAATGCTTTATTAACTTCTGTTTTACATCATTCATTTCCGCCAGATTTTGAGTTACAATCATTTTCCCCCCATTATTCCCCTACCCAACCTCCCAGAATAGTAGTCCCACAAGATATCGCTTCCTCCAATCTGCTCTCTCCCATACCTTCTCCCATACCCCCATCGACTTTTCCATTAGAGGAAGGTGAGTCTTTGTGTCCCAATGCCTGCACATCTTATCTCCCTATTACAAGCAAAAGAGTATTAATAATAGTATTTATATATATTTGAAACATTTAATGTTACGACCTCAAATTTCAGATCCATTTCCTTCCTCCCTTGTCACCCATTGGCTCTTGGGAGATAAGTAATTCAGTATATGTTGCACATGTCTAGCTATGCAAAACATTATCATAGTAGATATATTGTACAAGGCTGCTTATAATTCCCTCCCACTCATCCCACCCCCCCCACCTGGTCCATTCCCTACATGATCCTGTCCCTCTTCTATAGTGGGTACTTCCAACCTCCCCTCACCCCAAGGATGCCCTCCCATCCATCATCCCTCCTCTCATCCCCCTTCCCCTATCCTGCTGCAGGTTGAGATATCCCATTTACTATGTATGTCATTTTCTCCCTGAACCAAATTCAGTTTGAATGTGGTTTTGCCTTTTTAGCCTTCTTATTCTCCCCCTCTTTTGCAACCACTTCCCCTTGCTTCTTCTGCATGGGATAGTTTACACTACCCTGTCTCTCCCCATCTCCTCTGCCACTTTCCTCTCTCACCTCATAATTTCATCCCTTGAGTATTCTCCCTTCCCAACAAATTCAACTTATGCCCTATATCCATATATAACTGTAACCATATACACACACATTCACATATGTAATCATATGACCACACACCCTTCTTCCATTATTTTCATAGTGAGAAAGATATCATCAGTCACAGTTATTGCTTTTCCATATAAGAATGTAAATAGTTCAAATTTGATAAGTTCCTTTTGATTTCTTTTCCCTGATTACCTTCTCAGGCATCTTTTCCTTCTTGTGTCTGGGTGTCAAATTTTCTATTCAATTCTGGTTTTTTCCTCAAGAATGCTTGAAAGTCCTCTATTCCACTGAATGACCATATTTTCCCCTGAAACAAAATACTCAGTTTTGCTGGGTATGTGACCCTTGGGTTCATTCCCAGTTCTATTGCCCTCTGGAATATCATATTCCATGCCCTTCGATTCCTCAGTGTAGAAGCTGCCAAGTCCTGGGCTATTCGGATTGTGTTTCCACAATATTGAAATTGTTTCTTCCTGGCTGCTTGAAGTATTTTCTCCTTAATCTGGGGATTCTGGAACCTGGCTATAATATTCCTGGGAGTTTTCTTTTTGGGATCTTTTTCAGGAGGTGATTGCTGGATTCTTTCAACCTCTATTTTGCCATCTGTATCTAAAACATGAGGGCAATTTTACTTGAGAATTTCTTGAAGGGTGATTTCTAGGTTCTTTCTTTGATCATGGCTTTCAGGTAGTCGAATAATTTTTAAATTGTCTCTCCTGGATCTATTTTCCAGGTCAGTGGTTTTTCCCATGAGATATTTCACATTGCCTTCTAATCTTTCGTTTGATTGGATCTGCTTAACAGCATCTTGATTTCTCATAAAGTCATTAGCTTCCATTTGCTCCAGTCTAACTCTGAAGGAATGAATCTCCTCAGTGAACTTTTGAGATTCTTTTCCATCTGGCAAATTCAACTTTTTAAGGCATTCTTCTCCTCATTGCCCTTTTGGGACTCCTTTGCCATTTGAGTTAGTCTATTTTTTAAGGTGTTGTTTTCCTCAGTCAGGCTGTTGACCTCATTTCATACTTTTCCTGCATCCTTCTCATTTCTCTTTCCAATTTTTCCTCCACTTCTCTTATTTGATTTTTAAAGTCCTTCTTAAGGTCCTCTATGGCCTGCAACCTGCTCATGGTTTCCCCTGGGGCTTTTGGAGCAGGACTTCTGACCTCACAGTCCTTTTATTGCTCTATGCCCCCAAAATAGGAGTCTAGGGTTGCTTTTTTCTGTTTCCTTTGCCTTGGCATGTTGCCACTTAATTACTTGACTTTTGGGCTTGTTGCCACACTATGGCTTTAAGGCCAGATAGAGGAATTTTCGTCCCAAACGTGTGGGGGGCAACTTCCGTTTCTGGCAAGCTGTATACCCACCCACGACTTCCACCCTAGATCACAATCCAGATCCAGGGAGGTTAAAGCAAGAGCAATTACCCCCCAAGACTGATCACTGGATCTCCCTACAAATTTGCAGGCTGGGAGCGGGACCTGCATCTGAAAACTACAAAATGGCGTTTGTCCTCAGCGGCTTCTAGCCCCCAGGGGAGGGAGCTGACGCTTTCCCTAATACCAGTCCCAAAGTCCATAGGACACTAACCTCTTACTTTGTCCCAGGCAAGTCTATGTTGATAATTCTGGAGTCGCCACAGCTCCTGGTGTTCTGGGGTTCCTCCAGCTGGCTGCTGGCCCTGCCGCCCTGGGGCTAAAACCTCGGCTCATGTGGACCTGGGCTCGGCTTGGCTCGGCTCCTGCGCTCTGCATGCTGCACTCTGCCAGGTCCCAGAGCACTGCGCTGGTCCTTCTTGCAGGGCTGCTGGGCTGTCCTCAGTGGGAGTTTAGCTTCTCTGTGTCGTTCTGTGGGTGCTGGGGCTCCAGAAGTTGTACAGAGTCCCCTTTTACATCATTTGGGGGGAATGTGGGGGCAGAGTGGCTTGGATGAGCTGTTTCTACTCCGCCATCTTGGCTCCGCCCCCCGTTTGTCCTTCATTCTTTTTTTTAAATTAATTTATTAGTTTAGTTTCAGTTAACAAGATTCAATTCCATAGTTCCTTGATTTTCAAATTTCCTTTACTTCCCTCCCCCCTCCCCTCATGACAGCATATAGTACAGTATAGGGTCTGCAAATGCATTCCTATTAAACATTATTCCAATTACAAAGGCATATTGTACTAGGTGGGATGAAAGATGGTAAGGAAGAAGTACAACCAAACAATGAGAAGAACAAGATCATTTAGTTTGCTTCCATCAGGATTCAGGCTCAGTTCTTTCTAGTTATATCTCTGGATGGCGCATTTCTCACTTTCTTGAGTCAATTGGGATTAACTTATATCACTGCATTGCTGAAAAGAGTCCAGTCTGTCATAGTTGGTCATCACAGATATGGTATGTCTGTGATTGTATACAAATTTCTTCTGATTCTACTCTTCTCGCTCAGCATCAGTTTGTATAAGTCTCTCCAGGTAATTATAAAATCTGTCACCTCCTCGTTTCTTATAGCACAATAAAATTCCATTACATTCATATACCACAACTTGTTTAGCCATTCCCCAATTGATGGGCACCCCTTTAGTTTCCAATTCTTTGCAACCACAAAAAGGGCTGCTTAAAATATTTTTGTACATATGGTTCTTCCTCCCACTACTATGATCTCTTTGGGATATAACCCTAGGAGTGGTATGGCTGGGTCAAAGGGTATGAAATTATTTATAATCCTTTGGGCATAATTCCAGATTGCTCTCCAGAATGGTTGGATAAGTTCACAACTCCACCAGCAATGTATTAGTGTTCCAATTTGTCCACATCCTCTCCAGCATTTGTCACTTTCTTGTTTGTCATCTTAGCCAATCTGACTGGAGAGATGTGGTATCTCAGAGTTGTTTTGATTTGCATTTCTCTAATTAATAGTGATTTAGAGCATTTCTTCATATGCTTATAGATATCTTTAATTTCTTTCTCTGAAAACTTCCTATTCATATCCTTTGACCATTTCTCAATTGGGGAATGACTTGTATTCATATAGATTTGGCTCAATTCTCCATAAATTTTAGAAATGAGTCCTTTATCAGAGACACAAGTTGTAAAAATTCTTTCCCAATTTCCCACCTCCCTCTTGATCTTGGTTACATTGGGTTTGTTTGTGCAGAAGCCTTTCAATTTAATGTAATCAAAATTATCCATTTTGCATTTTATAATGCTCTCTAATTCTTGTTTGGTCCTAAAATCTTCCCCTCTCCACAGATCTGTCAGGTAAACTATTCCTTGCTTTCCCAAATTGCTTACAGTATCATCCTTTACAGCTAGATCATGCACCCATTTGGACTTGATTTTGGTAAATGGTGTTAGATAGTGATCTATGCCCAGTTTCTGCCATGCTGTATTCCAGTTTTCCCAGCAGTTTTTGTCAAATAGTGCATTCTTATCACCAAAAACTGGGGTCTTTGGGTTTATCGAACAATAGATTGTTATATTCATTAACTGCTGGGTCTCCTGCACCTAATGTACCATGCACTGCTGAGAAGAAAGTAAATTCCTTTTTATCCCCATTCAGTTTTCTCCAGAGATCCATCATATCTAGTCTCTCTAAGATTCTATTCACCTCCTTAACTTCTTTCTTGTTTATTCTGAGGTTAGATTTATCGAGTTCAGAGAGGGGAAGATTAAGGTCCCCCACTAGTATAGTTTTGCTATCTATTTCTTCCTCTAATTCCTTTAACTTCTCCTCTAGGAATTTAGATGCTATACCACTTGGTGCATATATATTAAGTAGTGATATTGCTTCATTCTCGATGGTGCCTTTTAGTAGGATATAGTTTCCCTCCTTATCTCTTTTAATTAGATCTATTTTTGCTTTTGCTTTATCTGAGATAATTATTGCTACCCCTGTTTTTTTTTACTTTAGCTGAGGCATAATAAATTTTACTCCAACCTTTTACCCTTACCTGTGGGTATCCCTTTGTTTCAAATGTGTTTCTTGTAGACAGCATATTGTAGGATTATGTTTTTTAATCCATTCTGCTATCTGCCTCTGTTTTATAGGAGAGTTCATCCCATTCACATTCACAGTAATGATGACTATCTGTCTCTTCCCTTCCATCCTATTCCCTCCCCTGTTTATGTTTTTGTTTATTCCTTCTCCCTTCCCCTCCTTGAAGTTTTCCCTTTTGACCGCCCCCTCCCTCAGTGTTCCCACCCAGTGACCCCCCTTCTTAACCTACCTTCTCACCTTACTACTATTTCCCTCCCTTATAATCCCTCCCTTTAGTCTCCTCCTTTTCACCCCCCCTTACCCTCCCACTATCTATAGGACACAATAAATTTTTATACTTATCAGAGTAAATTACTCCCCGTTTGATTCCAAACCAATGAGAGTAAATTTCAAACAGTGCTCCTCTTCCTCCTTCCAGTTCCTCTATTTAATGAATTTATGTGTCTATTCACGTTAGATTCTTAAGCTTCACTGATTAATTTGATCCTTCTTTGAACCAGAACCAGTGAGAATACTGTTTAAATGATGTACCTCTCCCTCTTACTTTCCCTTCTTCTATAGTGTGTTTTGATGCCTCTTCAGATGGCATATTTTACCTTTTCCTAGCTCATCCTTTCCTTTTTCCCATTACAGTACCATTGATCCCCTTAATAGTCTTTTTTTTTTTAGACTCAATGTTAGTGCATTCATACCCACACCCTCTAAGTATAACCCTTTTGCAGGTCATGATAGTCATAGAGATTTCAAATATTGACAGTTATCAGCTCCACATATAGGGATGTGAACATTTTGCTCTTGTTGCATCCCAGGTAATGAGCTTGTGTTTGTGGGTGTGGGTGAGTGCACTTCTGCATGTGTGAGTCTATGTTATCCTTGTTTACCTTTTTATGTTCTTCTGGAGTCTTGTAATTGGAGATCAGATTTTCCATTGAGCTCTGGCTTTTTCATTAGGAAAGTCTGGAAGTCCCTTACTTCATTAAACATCCATCGCCTTGACTGAAAGATTATGCTCAGTTTTGCCGGGTAGTTAATCCTTGGTTGTAGTCCTAGCTCTCTTGCCCTACAAAATATCAAATTCCAGTCCCTCCGCTCTTTTAATGTAGAAGCTGCTAGGTCCTGTGTGATCCTAACTGTAGTTCCTCAATATTTGAATTGTTTCTTTTTGGCTACTTGTAGAATTTTTTCTTTAATCTTATAATTCTGGAATTTGGCTACTATATTTCTTGGAGTTTTCAGTTTGGGATCTCTTTCAGGAGGAGTCCGGTGAATTCTATCAATAGCTATTTTATCTTCTGATTCCAGGACCTCAGGACAGTTTTCTTTGATAATCTCTTGGAGGATGTTTTCTAGACTGCTTTTCTCATCATGGCTTTCTGGTAGACCAATAATTCTTAGGTTGTCTCTCCTGGATCTGTTCTCTAGGTCAGCTATTTTTCCAGTGCGATATTTTACATTTTCTTGCAATTTTTCGATCATCTTGTTTTTTTTGATTGACTCCTGCTGCATCATAGAGTTCTGAGTTTCAGTTTGATTGTATCTAATTTTTAGTGAATTATGGTCTTCAGTGAGTTTTTGAAGTTCCTTTTTTAGGGAGGTATTTTCTTTTTCCAAGTTGGTCATTGCCTCCCTGATTTGGTCTTTAAAATTTTTCTTAAGCTCCTCCAGGAATGCTATTTGGGCTTGAGACCAGATCATGTTTCCTTCTGTGGTCTCTGGTGTGTGCAGAGTCTATATTGTCCTGTGTGTTTTGTTGTTCTTGCCCTGCATAGTATGCTCGAATAGACTTTCTTGCCTTCCCCTTTTCCTTTTCAGCTTCCTTCCTTCCCATTGTGACTTCCTGCTTCTTAGTGTCTCAGGCTATGAGTTTGGGGCCTGATCCTTGACTTTGAATACCTCTGGGTGGCTAGTTTATGGCTAAGTCAGGGAAGTCAGTGAGGAATGTAGATGTGTAGGTGGGGATGAGTCTGACCACTTCAGATTTCTGCCTCTATACCCCTGGGCTATAAGTAGGCTTTTGTTGGTGAGGTGAGGTGGGGCCTGTTGGGTCCCCTCCCTCTCTTCTCTTCAGATTCCTGGCTGTCTCAGTTACGCCCTTTCTTGGAGATTCTCAAGCCTGAGGCTATTTCCATTAACTTGGGATTTCAATCTGGGTGGGAGACTTATCTTTGGGTTTTCTGCTTCATGAAGGAGGGATGGGAGGATCAGAGCAGCTAGAATTTACTTTGCCATTCCAGCCCCTGTATCATACAGGCAGGCAGTTTCTAAACTTCCAGGCTGGGGGGCTGAATGCATCCTGAGAAGCCACTCTCTCCACTGGGGGCCCGACTCTCCTACCTGGCTCCAATGATCCGTTCCCTCTGTGAGATGACTGCGATTTGTCCTTGGTAGGTCTGCAGGCTGGGGCTTTTTCTCTCTCTGGTGTAGTCTGCTTGCCTGCTCTTAGGTCTGAGCTGTGCAGACCCCACGTGCTCCCTGCTCGACCTGTGCGGACACTCTGGGCAACCTCCTGGGCTGGATTCTGCCACACTCTGTCTTCCACTGGGCTCCGTCACTCCGGAATCCGCTCAGATTTACCCTTTTGGACTTAGTGACAGAGGAGCTCAGAGAGGTTACTGCTTCCTTTCCGCCATCTTGGCTCCGCCCCGTCCTTCGTTCTTGAAGAGGACCATGACATCAGGGATATGATGGCAGATAAGTGGCACAGTGGATGGAGGACTGGGTTTGAATTCAAGAAGAAATAAGTTTAAATCTGCTCTTAAACATTGACTAGCTATGTGACCCTGGGAAAGTCACTTAATCCTCTTTGCCTCAGTTTCCACATCTATAAAATGAACTTGACAAAGAAATGGAAAACTATTCCAATATCTTTGGTAAGAAATACCCAAATGGGGTCACAAGGAGATAGACATGACTGAAATTACAAAACAACAATGAAAAAAAAATAGCTACATTATTAAGGGTAATAAAGAATGGTAGAGACTGATAGAAAGACACATATAAATGTAAAAATATATACAATTACTCCTCCAGTTTTTTATGCTTTTTTTCCCCAAAGCAGATTTACATGATGCCAAATTACTAATAATGAAAGTACAAAATCATTATATTTCAATAAGTTCCTTGGTTGTTCACCTTACAGAATTTGTCTTTTTTTCTAGAAATTATGCCTTATTAGTTGGAAATAACTTTGCGTAGTATTTGTATCCCTGACTCATTAATGGTATTCTTTGGGCCATCTTGTCCATATTTTATAAAGATGGTTCCTTCCATTGGGAGGTTTTTAATTTTTAATTTATATTTTTAATTGGTGCATTATACCTTGGCATGCCTTGGTATTTTCCTCAAAAAATATTCCCTTTAATAGCTCATTTTAAAGAATATTTTGTCTCCTAACAGTACAGGAGTAGCATGTAGTGTTCTTTTAAATATGAGTTACTGCAGAATGATAAATTGAAGAAAGAATTTATTTGAATGAGGAATTCTATTTCCTTATCATTTTCTCTAAAACCATTATATTTTTCTGGGAAAAAAAAAAAGCCTTGTCTTTAAGCACAGTGAAGTATCAGGTCCCAGAATTTTTCCAAAATTATTTCTACTCATTTTCCGCTCACCAGCCTCTGACACTGATAATTTTTTTTGACACATCCAAATATACAAGGGACTTGATGTTCACCCACCCCTGCAGCAGCTATTTCTTAAACTTCAGGTTGAAAACTTGCACCCTGTTGGCTAATTCTCAAACTCTTGGCTTTCTCATTCAGGTGCCAATTAAATGTGTGTGTCTGTAGGGTGGGGGTGGAGGCAGGGTTGGGGGCACCCATGAATAACATTTCAGGCTGTTTCAAAGTTTTGTGATGAAAAACATTATGTCATTTCAGAGTATATCCTTTCACAATTTTTAAGAGACAAAATATTTAATGAGAAAAATGTGCAATTTGTAATTTTTAAAATCAGTGTTCAGTTTGAGAATTGGGCTTATGTTTCCACATGAATTGTATGACTTTATTGTTTCATTTTCTTTCACATTATCTATTAGTATTTTAGATTAATGTCTATACAGAAATAAATGTATGCAAGACAGATTGTATTAATCAGGATATTTCTCTGAGAACAAAATTTAAAAATATATATAATTGTTTTTGATATAAATGCTATTTCCATTAATCCAGATCAACCCAAAGAACAGTTAAAAAGGGGTTTGGGAGGCATCATTTCTAATTAAAAATGAATGACTATATTAAGAAGATTAATTGAAGAACTGAGTTTCAAACTACAAAGAGTAGTATCTAGGTCTATGATAGCTAATGCTTAACAGACTTTGAAACATCACTGAATTAATAGACTTTATTTTCATTCAACACTTGGGCATTTTCTAGCCATCTCATTTGGTTCCCTTCTTCCTTTCAGTGATAATCATTATATCTTTCAGAAAGATAGACTTTCTTTGGGGACTAATCAGAAACCTTCCCAAGTCAGAGTGGCAGAGCCTGATAAGAGGATGGTGCTAAGTGTTAATTGCTACCCTTGCAGAAATAGACAATATGGAAGAGGAAAATAAGAACAATTACAGTGAACCTTAAATGAGCTACATCCAGCTATTGTTTTCCCAAAGTCCATACAAACTACATATTCTTATAACACTGCTGATGAAATATCCTAGCTTATTAGACAGCCAAATCTTACAGCAATAACGTGATCTCACTAAACACTGTTAAAGAAAAAAACAAACAAAAACCGAAACTAATGAAGTTCAGAGCACCGCTTTGTCTCAGTAATGGCCTTTGTTTCACATTATTGCATGCTTTTCTTGCCAGTGTCCAATAAGACAAGAGGGAGAGTTTGTAATTCTGCTTTACATATACATTATAATGCCAAATGTGACCCTTTTGATTTGACAAGTAAGTATATCTTTATATCAAGGAAACATTGGATATTCAAAGACTGAATTCAATTGATAATATAAACAAGTGAACAAATATGCTTTGATTTGCATTCAGAGTCTATCAGTTCTTCTTTTGAATATGGATAACATTTTCCTTTGTGACTCCTTTGTTCATGTCATGTATCATTGTGTTGCTGTGAAGACCTGAGTCAGTTGATCATAAAGGTTTTCCTGTGTTCTGTTCATTTCAATCTGCACCAGTTTTAAAAGTCTTTCCAAGTTGTTTTTTTCCCCAAAATTTTCTTTTCATTTCTTATTGCTCAGTACTATTCAATTAAATTCATACACCACAGTTTCATCAGTCATTCCTCCATTAATGGGCACCCTTTCAATTTCCAATATTTAGCAAAGGGCTGACAAAAAAGTTGTATTCTTCAGTGGCATTTTGTATTTAATGTTAATTTGACCAATTATACTTTTTAAAACAATTTTCCATGTTGTTGACTCTTTCTTCATAATTCTCTGGCATCACGATCATTTCTTTTCCCAATTTTTTCTTTGACCTCTCTCTAATGGCAACCAAAATGGTGATTAGCACCTTGTTTCAGTTATTCTAGCATTTTTGAGTGTTGCCTGTGATTTTATCAAGTCTTTGTTAGAAACAGAACCTGTGAATCTCACAGTGGGAGGAACTTACCAAAGACCAGAACAGGAAGGACATAAAAGGAAGAGTGGAAAAGGAAGAAGCAAAGGATATTAAAGCTCAAGTATGAGCTGGGACTGAGCAGTACTGAGAGGGAGAACACTTGTCGTGTAGGCACTCTGTCCATCTGTTCTATCTGTATTGATTTGTTTTTGATTTGTATACTTTGTCAGACAGAAGCAATCTGTCTGTTGACCTGTGATTATGTTACTTTGTCAGACAGAAACAGTCTGTCTGTTGATTGCATTACTTTGTTAGGTAGAAGCATTCTATCTGTTGAAATGCTACTTTGTAAGACAGAAGTACCCTGTCTGTTGACTTGTATTGTTTTCATAGGAAGAAAGTGAATTGAGATGAGAGTACAAGCAATGCATGTGAATAATGTTTCAACTCTGCTAAGCTTGATATGTGGAGCTGGACTGGGAGCTGGGAGCTGCCTACCTGTTAAGCTAGGTGACAGTTGGTTGAATTCAGGCAATAGCTGGGAGCATGGAAGAGGAACCATGGAGTTTAATATTCAATCTTGTCTGGAGTCAAGATGAAAAGGACCTTTACTTGTGTACTTAGTGCTGGATGATGAGATTAAGACAATGAGAACTAGGGCTGGGAAACCTTTGTAATTTGTAGCCCTTAGGATGATTATTCTTTAAGGATGGTTGAGTTAAGGAAGATTGGAAGCCAGTCTCCAACCAACATGAAAGAACAAGTTCTGGTCAGATCCTCCAAGCTCCCTGCCCCCCACCCCCCCACCCCGAGTGATATTTCCTTGGAGTGGCTAGTTCCAGGAGTTGGGCAGTTTATATCTCTTCTCAAGGACCTGGCCAGGGTCCCAGTAGAGGAGCAGCCCTCAAGTTCTCAGGATCCCTGTTCCCAAAAACTCAGGGTAATAAAAAGGTCATATTGAGTTGGGGCTTTGGTTTGTATAATTTTATTCCTCATAGAGGGTCTTACCTTGCCCCTACAAGGTGAGAGGTGGTGGAAACACAGTGTCTATAACTGCTGTTGCATGGCTGCCTCTAGAGCTCCTGGCCTGCAGATCATAGAATTATCAGGCAACCATTGAGAGGGTTATCTCTCCTGCTTTGACCTGCTTGGATCAGGATTGCAGTCTTGGGTGGTAGTCCTGGAGTTTGGGACCAATGTGCCAAATCTTCTGATGGCTATAGGGAGGCCATCCTCCTCATAGCTATGACATCATTTGCAAAATCCCCAGTGATTTTACCTATAGCTCTGTCCACTATGGAAGCAGAGTTCTACCATGGCAAAGATCTCAAAAGTCAAGTAATTGGCTGGCAAGATGAACAAGCAAAGGAAGTGTAATCAGACAATATAATCCTTTTTGGGGAAAAAAAGGATAAAAATATGGAACCAGAAGAAGACAACAAAGTCAAAATCCCTGCATAAAAAGCTTCCAAGAAAAATTTCAACTGATTTCAGGCCATGGAGGAGCTCAAGAAGGATTTTGGAAATCAAGCAAGAAAAGTAGAAGAAAAATTGGGAAGAAAAACGAGAATGATGCAGGAAAATCATTAAAAGTGAGTCAACAGTCTGCTGATGGAGACCCAAAAATAATGAAGAAAATAAAACCTTAAAAATAGACTAACTCAAATTGCAAAAGAGGCCCAAAAAGCCAATGTGGGGAAGAATGCATTAAAAAGACAAATTGACCAGATGGAAGAGGAATTTCAAAAACTAACTGAAGAGAATAATTCCTTCAAAATTAGATTAGAGAAAATGGAAGCTAATCACTTTATGAGAAATCAAGATACTATGAAATAGATCCAAATAAATGAAAAAAAAAAGAAGGCAATGTGAAATATCTCATTAGAAAAATCACTCACCTGGAAAATATATCCAGGAGAGATAATTTAAAAATTACTGTACAACCAGAAAGCCAGAACCTAGACAAGATCCTTGAAGAAATTATCAAGGAAAATTGCCATGATATTCTAGAACAAGAGAGCAAAATAGAAATTGAAAGTATTCACTGATTGCCTCTTGAAAATAATTCCCAAAAGAAAACTCCTAGGAAAATTATAGCCAAATTCCAGAGATCCCAGATCAAGGAGAAAATATTGCAAGCAGTCAGGCAGAAATAATTTGATTATTATGAAGACACAATCAGGATAACACATGATCTAGGAGCTTCTACATTAAGGGATCTACAGGCTTGGAATATGATATTCTGGAAGTCAAATGAACTAGGACCAAAACCAAGAATCACCTATCCAGCAAAACTGAGTATAGAGCTTCAGAGGAAAATGTGGTCATTCAATGAAATAGAGGTCTTTCACATATTCTTGATGAAAAAAACAGAGCAGAACAGAAAATTTGACTTTCAAATACAAGAAGCAAGAGAAGCATGAGAAGGAAAACTAGAAAAAAATTATAAAGAACTATAATCATAAGTTGAACTATTTACATTCCTATTGGAAAAATAATAATTGTAACTTATGAGACTTCTCTGTAGGAAGATAGTTGAATGTGATATACATACATACATACATACATACATGCATATATATATGTGTGTGTATATAAATACATATATATGTATGTATAAATACTTATATATGTATATATGTATAAATACATATATGTATGTATAAATACTTATATATGTATAAATACATATATATGTATGTATAAATACTTATATATGTATATATGTATAAATACATATATATGTATATATGTATAACTACATGTACATGTGTGTATGTATAAATACACATATGCATATATGTATAAATACACATATGCATATATGTGTATAAATACACATATATATGTATGCATGTGAGGGTATATGTGTATAAATATATATGTGAGTGTGTGTATATTGTGTATATGTATATGTAGATAGAGGGAACAGGATCAGTTAAATAGGAAGGGATGATATCTAGAACTAAAATTATGAGGTGAGAGAGGAACATAATGGGAGAAGGAGAAAGGGGGAAATATAATAGTGTAAATTATCTCATATAAAAGAGGCAAAAGAAAACTGCTGCAGTGGAGGGGAAGAGCAGGAAGGTGAAAGGGAATGGGTCAACTTTACTCTCATTGAATTTGACTTAGGGAGGGAATAACATACACTCTCTTGGGTATCTTACCCTACAGGAATGTAGGGGGGTAGGGGATAAGAGGAGGGAATGATAAAAGGGAGGCCATATTGGTGGAGAGGGTAGTTAGAAACAAACACTTTTGAAAAGGGACAGGGTCAAAGGAGAAAAAAAGAATAAGTGAGGGGCAGGGTGGGATGGAGCAAATTCTAGTCAGTCTTTCACAATATAACTGCTATGGAAAAGTTTTGCATAACTACAAATGTACAACCTATATTGAATTGCTTGTCTTCCCTGTGGGGATGGGTGAGAAGGGAAGAAGGGAAAGAATATGGAAATCAAAGTTTTAAAAACAAATGTTAAAAAATTAAAACACGTTTTTTACATGCAAATATGAAATAAGATATACAGGCACTGGGGTATAGTAATCCATCTTGTCATACTAGAAAGTTGAGAGGTATAGGGGGAGAATATAAGAAAGAGCAGATTGGGGGAAGGGGTAATCAGTAGGCTTGCGATCTTGGGGTGGGGTGGTAGGGGAAGGAAGGGGACTGACTTGTATTCTAATAAATTTGACTCAGTTCTTTATGTATTTTAGAGATGAAATCTTTATCAGAGACACCGATTGAAAAAATAGTTTCTCAGCTTTCTGTTTCCCTTCTAATCTTGATTCATTGGCTTTGTGCAAAAACTTTTCAATTAAATGAAATCAAAATTATCTATTTTTCATGTCATAATATTCTCTACCTCTTGTTTGGTTGTAAATTCTTCCATTCTCCATAAATCTGACAGGTAAATCATTCCCTGCTCTCCTAGCTTGCTTATAGCATAAGCCTTTATCTAGATATCAGGTATAAATATTAGTTTATACCTAGTTTCTGTTATGCTATTTTCTAGTTTTCTCAGAATTTTTTAATAGTGATTTCTTATCCAAGAGACTGGTGTCTTTGGGTTTATCAAACAGATTACTATAGTCACTGACTATTTACCCTTGTGTACCTAATCTATTCCACTGATCTACCACTCTATTTCTTAGCTAGCACCAATACATTTTGATAATTGCTCCTTTGTAATAGAGTTTAGATCTGGTACAGCTAGGGGCAACTTTCTTTTCATTTCTTTTCACTAATTTCCTTGATATTCTGGACCTTTTCTTCTTGAGATGAGCCTTTCTTGCCAAACCTTTAAATCTTCCAGGATAAGACTGCTCTATCCCATCTTTGACTGGCTCCACTATTCCAAGATTTGCCCTATAGTTCTAATTTATGGTTGTTTGGGAGTGAATATGAAAGTGCTACAGTGATCTACCTCTTATTCCAAAATCTTGGCTCCTGGGTAACTAATAATGCCTTCTAAGGAAAATACACACACACACACACACACACACACACACACACACACACAAACACACACGTGCACACATATGTGCACACAAACTGCTTAAATAATTCTCTTCAAATAGTCTGTCATGAAGTCTTTCCTCATATCCCCCAAATGATCACTCTTTTTTTTCTCAAATTTCTTTCAACATTCTGCTCAAACGTCTATGAATGTTCCGCTTTCATAATTTGCATTATTATTTTTCTTAACAATCCTTTGAAATTTTGCATTTCTTAAAGGTAAAAATGTTTGTCTTAATTTGGCTGTATGCTCTCAGATATTGAGTGTGAGTCAAAAGTGCATCAATCATAATATGTGCTTAATGCATGTTTTTTTGACTACTGGGATTGGAATAAGCAGTCATGTTGTCTACCCTAAAAAGAAACACAAGAAAGATCATGGGGGTTAGAACCAAAATGGCAGAGCAGAGTAAGCAATTTAGTCTTACTCCCTCAAAAGTTGATTAAAACAACATTTAATAATTCCTCGAATAGAATTCTATAGAGTCAACAAAAGACCAGAGACAGATATATTTACAGCCCAAGACAACTTAAGAGATCTGCAGGAGAGATCTGTGAAAATTGTGGGGCTTGTATGCTAGTACATGAGGCAGCAGTATCAGTGGTAGGTCTTGCATGCGGCTACAACAACAGCCACATTACTTTAGGATTCCTCCAAACAAAGATGGTAAGAGGATGGGAGAAGCGATTGAGAAGAGATTCATTTCATGTGAAAAACAAACATTTTTTTTTAAAACAAATGCTTTATTAACTTCTGTTTTACATCATTCTTTTGAGTTGCAATTATTTTCCCCCCTGTTTTTCCCCTACCCACCCTGCCAAAATAGCAGTCACACAAGATATCTGTTCCTCCCATCTGCTCTCTTCCGTCTCTTCTCCCATACCCCCTTCAACTTTTCCATTAGAAGAAGGTGAATCTCTGTGTTGCAATGCCTGCACATCTTATCTCCCAATTACAAGCAAAAGAGTATTAATAATAATATTTATAAATATTTGAAACATTTAATTTTAAGATCTCGAATTTCAGATCCATTCCCTTCCTCCCTTGTCACCCATTCCCTCTGGGAAGATAAGTAATTCAGTATATGTTGTACATGTCTAGCTATGCAAAACATTACCATAGTAGATATATTGTACAAGGCTTACCCCCCAAGACTGATTGCTGGATCTCCCTACAGTTCACAGGCCAGGAGCTGGAGCTGCCTCGAAAACTACAAAATGGCGTGTCTCCTCAGTGGCTTCTAGCCCCCAGGGGAGGAAGCCGATGCATTCCCCAAATACTGGTCCCAAAGTCCATAGGGAACTAAACTCTCACTTTGTCCTAGGCATGTCTATGTTGATAATTCTGGAATCCCCACAGCTGCTGGTATTGGGGGTCTCTCCAGCTGGCTGCTGGCCCTGCCGCCCTGGGGCTAAAACCTCAGCTCACTGGGACCTGGGCTCAGCTCAGCTCGGCTCCTGTGCTCTGCGCGCTGCGTGCTTCCAGATCCCAGACTGCTACACTGGTCCTTCCTGCAGGGCTGCTGGGCTGTCCTCAGTGGGAGGTTAGCTTCTCTGTGTCATTCTGTGGGTGCTGGGCCTCCAGTTGTTCAGAGTCCCCTTTTACATAGTTTGGAGGTGATCTGGGGGGAGAGTGGCTTGGATGTGCTGTTTCTACTCCGCCATCTTAGCTCCACCCCCCCCCCCGCCACTCTTTTTTGACCTCATGACTATCAAAATGATCCAAATGATTATTTATTTATTTTTTGGACTTTATTTTTTAAAAATTAATTTATTAGTTTAGTTTCAGTTAACAAGATTCAATTCCATAGTTCCTTGATTTTCAAATTTCCTTTACTTCCCTCCCTGCTCCCCCCAAGACAGCATATAGTCCAGTATAGGATCTGCAAATGCATTCATATTAGATATTATTCCAATTACAAAGGTGCATTGTACTAGGTGGGATGAAAGATGGTAAGGAAGAAATAAAACCAAACAATGAAAAGAAAAAGACCATTTAGTTTGTTTCCATCAGGATTCAGGCTCAGTTCTTTCTAGTTATATCTCTGGATGGCGCATTTCTCACTTTCTTGAGTCTTTCGGGATTGACATATATCACTGCATTGCTGAAAAGAGTCCAGTCTGTCATAGTTGGTCATCACAGATATGGTATGTCTGTGATTGTATACAAATTTCTTCTGATTCTACTCTTCTCGCTCAGAATCAGTTTGTATAAGTCTCTCCAGGTGATCATGAAATCCGTCACCTCCTCGTTTCTTATAGCACAATAAAATTCCATTACATTCATATACCACAAACTTGTTTAGCCATTCCCCAATTGATGGGCACCCCTTTAGTTTCCAATTCTTTGCAACCACAAAAAGGGCTGCTAAAAATATTTTTGTGCATATGGGTCTTCCTCCCACTTCTATGATCTCTTTGGGATATAACCCTAGAAGTGGTATTGTTGGGTCAAAGGGTATGAAATTATTTATAATCCTTTGGGCATAATTCCAGATTGCTCTCCAGAATGGTTGAATAAGTTTACAACTCCACCAGCAATGTATTAGTGTTCCAATTTGTCCACATCCTCTCCAGCATTTGTCACTTTCTTGTTTTGTCATCTTAGCCAATCTGACTGGAAAGATGTGGTATCTCAGAGTTGTTTTGATTTGCATTCCTCTAATTAATAGTGATTTAGAGCATTTCTTCATATGCTTGTAGATATCTTTAATTTCTTTCTCTGAAAACTGCCTGTTCATATCCTTTGACCATTTATCAATCAGGGAATGACTTGTATTCATATAGATTTGGCTCAATTCTCTATAAATTTTAGAAATGGGTCCTTTATCAGAGACACAAGTTGTAAAAATTCTTTCCCAATTTCCCACCTCCCTCTTGATCTTGGTTACATTGGCTTTGTTTGTACCGAAGCTTTTCAATTTAATGTAATCAAAATTATCCATTTTGCATTTTATAATGCTCTCTAACACTTGTTCGCTCCTAAAATCTTCCCCTCTCCATAAATCTGTCAGGTAAACTATTCCTTGCTTTCCCAAATTGCTTACAGTATCATCCTTTACACCTAGATCATGCATCCATTTAGACTTGATTTTGGTAAATGGTGTTAGATAGTGATCTATGCCCACTTTCTGCGATACTGTATTCCAGTTTTCCCAGCAGTTTTTGTCAAATAGTGCATTCTTATCCCAAACACTGGGGTCTTTGGGTTTATTGAGCAATAGATTACTATATTCATTAACTGCTGGGTCTCCTGCACCTAATCTATTCCATTGATCCACTACTCTACACCTCTGCCAGTACCAAGCAGTTTTGATAACTGCTGCTCAAACAATTATTTTTAAGAAACATTTGTTTTTAAAACTTTGAGTTCCATATTTTCCCTTCTTCCCTCCTCACCCACCCCACTGAGAATATAAGCAATTCAATATAGGTTGTATATGTGTAGTTACCCAAATCATTTCCACAGTAGGTTTATTGTGAAAGACTATATTTCCCTCCATCCTGGCCTGCTCCCCACTTATTCTTTTTTCCCCTTTTACCCTGCCCCTTTTCAAAAGTGTTTGCTTTTAACTACCTTCTTCCCCAATCTGTTCTCTGTTCTATCATCTTCCCTATCCCCTTCCCACTTATTTTCCTGCAGGGTAAGATACCCAAATGAGTGTGTATATTGCTCCCTCCTTAAGCCAAATTCAGTGAAGTAAGGTTGCCCCACTCCCTTTCACCTTCCTGCTCTTTCCCTCCATTGTAACAGTTTTCTCTTCGCCTTTTATGTGATATAATTTATCCTAATCTATCTTTCCCATTTCTCCTTCTCCCATTATATTCCTCTCTCAACTCTTAAGTTTTTTTTAGATAACATCCCTTCATATTCAACTTTTCCTGTGCCCTCTATCTATGTATCTATGTACATACATATGCATATGCTCACATATATAGTTATATACACCTACACCCTCATATATATATATATATTCTGCATATATATAATATATATATAATATATAATATATATATATGCAGAATAATACAGAATGGATGAAAATACACAATATTCCTATTTGTGAATGTGAATGGGATGAATTCACCCTCAAATTGGAAGCTAATAGAAAAATTGAATAGAAACCAGAATTCAGGGTCCAGAACCCACAAAATGACACAGAGAAGCTAACTTCCCATTGAGGACCACCTGGCAGCCTAGTAGGAAGGTTTTAGCCCCAGGGCAGGCCAGACTAGCAGTCAGCTAGAGGGACCCCAGAACACCAGCAGCTGTGGCATTTCCAGAATAGATGCCATGGACAAAGTGAGAGGTTAGTGCCCTAAGGACTTTGGGACTCATTAGTGGGGACCACGTATTGGCCTCTTTCCCTTGGGATGAGAAGCAGCTAAGAAGCTTCAGCACAGCCGTGGACACACGATGCACCTTCAGTATCTGGCCTGTGGACTGTAGGGGGACCAGGCAATCAGGCTTGGGGGTAATCTCTCTTGCTTTAACCTTCTTGGATCTGGATTGTGGTCTGAGGTAGAGGTCTTGTGATGTGTGACAAACTTGCCAGAGTGTGTGGAGGCTTTGGAGAGGGCACCCAACTAATACCTCCAGCAGCTGAGAAAACCCCAGTGTCTGGAATGGAAGCTCCCCTGTCTGGTGGCAGAGTCCTACTGTGGCAACAAGCCCAAAAGGTTAGAACTACTGCACCGTAAAAACCCCAAATGAAAATACAGTCTGGTTACAGGCCATAGAGAACATTAAGAAGCAGATAAGAGAATTGGGGGGAAAATTGGGAAGAGAAATGAGAAAGATGCGAGAAAAGTATGAAATGAGAGTCAACAACCTGTCTGAGGAAAATAATATCTTAAAAAAATAAACTAACTCGACCCAAAATATGCCATTCGAAAGGCAGAAGATGACTACGAACTTGTAGATAATGAACTGGGATTTAAGCAAGTTATGCCAAACTGTCCAAGCAAAATTAAAACCTTCCTCTATATATCTGATGAAAAGAAAGTAGTTGGATGTTTAATTGCTGAACCAATCAAACAGGCCTTCCATGTCCTAACTGAACTACCTAGTCCAGACTCTTCAAACCAGCAAACATTTTACAACCAGCAAGCATGGCAATGTTCCAGTACCCCAGAACCAGCACTCTGTGGGATTAGTCAGATCTGGGTCTTTAACTTGATGAGAAGAAAGGGCATTGCTCATCAATTGGTGGATACTGTCCGGAATTGCTTCATGTTTGGCTGCTTTCTGAGTACTGATGACATAGCCTTTTCTGACCCAACACCAGATGGCAAATTATTTGCAACCAAATACTGCAACACACTAAACTTCCTTGTATATAATTTTATTAGACAAGTTTAGCTATTTAGCAGTTTTATATTTATTAAATTTGTACTAAACCCAAATTATTAAAAACTTTTTGTAACAGGAAAAAAAAGAGGCTCAAAAAGGCAATGAAGAGAAGAATGCCTTAAAAAGCTGATTTTGCCAGATGGAAAAAGAATCTCAAAAGCTCACTGAGGAGAATCATTCCTTCAAAATTAGACTGGAGCAAATGGAAGCTAGTGACCCTATGAGAAATCAAAATTCTTTTAAGCAAATCCAAACAAATGAAAGAGAAGGCAATGTGAAATATCTCATGTGAAAAAACCACTGACCTGGAAAATAGATCCAGGAAGACAATCTAAAAATTATTGGACTATGTGAAGGCCACGATCAAAGAAAGAACCTAGAAATCACCCTTCAAGAAATTCTCAAGGAAAATTGCCCTGATGTTTTAGAACCAGAGGGCAAAATAGAGGTTGAAATAATCCACCAATCACCTCCTGAAAAAGATCCCAAAAAGAAAACTCCTAGGAATATTATAGCCAGGTTTCATAATTCCCAGATCAAGGAGAAAATATTACAAGCAACCAGGAAGAACCAACTTGAATACTGTGGAAGTGCAATCAGAATAGCACAGGATCTAGAAGCTTTTACACTGAGGGATGGAAGGGCATGGGATATGATATTATGGAGGGCAAAGGAGCTGGGATTAAAACCAAGAATCACCTACCCAGAAAAACTAAGTATCATGTTTCAGTGGAAAATATGGTCATTCAGTGGAATAGACGACTTTCAAGCATTCTTGAGGATAAAAACCAGACTTGAATAGAAAATTTGACATTCAGACAGAAGAAGCAAGCAAGAGATGCTTGCGAAGGTAAAAAGGGAAAAGAAATCATAATGAACTTATCAAAGTTGAACTATTTACATTCCTACATGGAAAAACGATAATTGTAAGTGATGAAACTTTTCTCGCTATGAAAATAGTTGAAGAAGGGTATATGGGCATATGATTACATATTTGAATGTATGTATATATATATATATATATATATACACACACACACATTATGTTTATAGGTATATATAGATATAGGTAACAAGTCAAATTTAATAGGAAGGGATGATACTTAAAAGGTGAAATTAAGAGAGGAGAGAAGTTGGGGAGAGACAGGATGGGGTAAATTATCTCATATAAAAGAGGCAAGGGAAAACGATTACAAGAGAGGGGAAGAAGAGGAAGGCAAAAAGGCAGAACCTAATTCTCATTGAATTTCAATCAGGAAGAGAATGACATACATACTAAATAGGATATCTCACCACACAGGATAATAGGAGGGAAGGGGATGAGAAGGAAATAATAGAAGGGAAGGTGGGAGGGAAGGGTGGGAAGGAAGTTGGAAGCAATCACTTTTTTTTGTTATAAACTATTTATTAACAGACAAGGCCAGGGAGGTCCTTTACTTCTTCTTGGACACCCACAGTGGGACCCCTGTGGCCTGTGGTCTTGGTGTGCTGGCCTCGTACTCAGAGGCCCCAGAAATGCCGAAGCCCACGATGTGCCTGAATCTTCTTCAGTAGCTCCAGATCTTCACAAAGCTTATTGTCCAGACCATTGGCCAGAACCTGGCTATATTTTCCATCCTTTACATGGTTCTGTCTGTTAAGGAACCAGTCTGGAATCTTCTATTGCCGGGGATTCTGCATGATGGTGATCACTTGCTCTACCTCATCTTCAGTGAACTCACCAGCCCTCTTGGTGAGGTCAATGTCTGCCTTCCTCAGTACTACATGAGCATATCTTCGACCCACACCCTTGATGGCTGTAATGGCAATAGCTATTTTTCACCTTCCATCATTGTTGGTGTTGAGCACTCTCAAAATGTGCTGGAACTTCTCGAGGATTTCAAGAGACATGGCTGCAATGGCAGAGTGAGAGCCTTCTCTGGAATAGCAGAAGCACCCACTTTTGAAAAGGAACAGGATCAAAGTAGGCAATAGACGAAGTGGGAGGTGGGATAGGAGGGAGGGAAATATAGTCAGTCTATTATAATATATCTATTATGGTAATGTTTTGCATAGCTACACATGTACAACATATACTGAATTGCTTATCTTCCCAGTAACGGTGGATGACAAGGGAGGAAGGGAATGAATCTGTAATTCAAAGTTTTAAAATCAAATGTTTAAAAATATATAAATACAATTATTAATATCATTTTACATATAATTGAGAAATAAGATATACAGGCATTGGGGCACAGAGATTCACCTTGCCCTACTGAAAAATTCAAAGGGGGTGTGAGAAAAGATATGGGAAAGAGCAGATGTGATGAGGAGATATCCTGTGGGCCTGCTATTCTGGGGTGGTGGGAAGGAAAAAAATGGGGAAAAACGTGTAACTCAAAATCTGGCAGAAATGAAAGATGTAAAGCAGAAGTTAATAAAGCATTTGGAAAAAAAGAAACCAGAATTCAAAAATATTTGTTTCTATAAATGACACACTTGAAAATAATAAAATACCTACAGTTAAAAGAGAGGATTAGAACATGGTCAATTATGCTTTACCAATATAAACGGGCAGAGGTAGCAATCATGATCTCAGACAAAGCAAAAACAAAAACAAGCTTAATTAAAAGAGATAATCAGGGGGGCGGAGCCAAGATGGCGGAGTAGAAACAGCTCCTCCAAGCCTCTCTGCCCCCAGATTCTCCACAAACTATGTAAAAAAGGACTCTGAAAATCTTCTGGAGCCCCAGCACCCACAGAACGACACAGAGAAGCTAACCTCCCGCTGAGGACAGCCCAGCACCCTGCAGGAAGGACCAGCACAGTGGTCTAGGACCTGGCAGAGTGCAGCATGCAGAGCGCAGGAGCCGAGCTGAGCCCAGGTCCACGAGAGCCGAGGTTTTAGCCCCAGGGTGGCAGGGCCAGCAGCCGGCTGGAGGAACCCCAGAACACCAGTAACTGTGGAGATTCCAGAATTATCAACATAGACTTGCCTAGGACAAAGTAAGAGGTTAGTGTCCTATGGACTTTGGGACCTGTATTTGGGGAATGCGTCAGCTCCCTCCCCTGGGGGCTAGAAGCTGCTGAGGAGACATGCCACTGTGTAGTTTTCATAGGCATTTCCGGCTCCCAGCCTACAAATCGTGGGGAGATCCAGCGATCAGTCTTGGGGGGTAATCGCTCTTGCTTTAACCTCCTGGATCTGGATTGTGATCTAGGGTGGAAGTTGTGGGTGGGTTTATAGCTTGCCAGAAACGGAAGTTGCCCCCCACACGTTCGGGACGAAAATTCCTCTATCTGGCCTTAAAGCCATAGTGTGGCAACAAGCCCAAAAGTCAAGCAATTAAGTGGCAACATGCCAAGGCAAAGGAAACAGAAAAATGCAACCCTAGACTCCTATTTTGGGGACATAGAGCTGGAAAAGGACTGTGAGGTCAGAAGTCCTGCTCCAAAAGCCCCAGGGGAAAACATGAGCGGGTTGCAGGCCATAGAGGACCTTAAGAAGGACTTTAAAATCAAATAAGAGAAGTGGAGGAAAAATTGGGAAGAGAAATGAGAAGGATGCAGGAAAAGTATGAAATGAGGGTCAACAGCCTGACTGAGGAAAACAACACCTTAAAAAATAGACTAACTCAAATGGCAAAGGAGGCCCAAAAGGGCAATGAGGAGAAGAATGCCTTAAAAAGTCGAATTTGCCAGATGGAAAAAGAATCTCAAAAGTTCACTGAGGAGATTCATTCCTTCAGAGTTAGACTGGAGCAAATGGAAGCTAATGACTTTATGAGAAATCAAGATGCTGTTAAGCAGATCCAAACAAATGAAAGATTAGAAGGCAATGTGAAATATCTCATGGGAAAAAACCACTGACCTGGAAAATAGATCCAGGAGAGACAATTTAAAAATTATTGGACTACCTGAAAGCCATGATCAAAGAAAGAACCTAGAAATCACCCTTCAAGAAATTCTCAAGGAAAATTGCCCTGATGTTTTAGATCCAGAGGGCAAAATAGAGGTTGAAAGAATCCAGCGATCACCTCCTGAAAAAGATCCCAAAAAGAAAACTCCCAGGAATATTATAGCCAGGTTCCAGAATCCCCAGATCAAGGAGAAAAATACTACAAGCAGCCAGGAAGAAACAATTTCAATATTGTGGAAACACAATCAGAATAGCCCAGGACCTGGCAGCTTCTACACTGAGGGATTGAAGGG
Organism: Gymnobelideus leadbeateri; assembly: GCA_011680675.1. NCBI lineage: Eukaryota > Metazoa > Chordata > Mammalia > Diprotodontia > Petauridae > Gymnobelideus > Gymnobelideus leadbeateri. The sequence goes on along the minus strand of WOXC01009529.1, from coordinate 19,465 downwards.
CATGGAATATGATATTCCAGAGGGCAAAAGACCTGGGAATGAACCCAAGGGTCACCTACCCAGCAAAACTGAGTATTTTGTTTCAGGGGAAAATATGGTCATTCGGTGGAATAGAGGACTTTCAAGCATTCTTGAGGAAAAAACCAGAGTTGAATAGAAAATTTGACATCCAGACGCAAGAAGTAAGAGATGCCTGAGAGGTAATCAGGGAAAAGAAATCAAAAGGAACTTATCAAAGTTGAACTATTTACATTCCTATATGGAAAAGCAATATCTGTGACTGATGATATCTTTCTCACTATGAAAATAATGGAAGGGGTGTGGTCATATGAATACATATGTGAATGTGTGTGTATATGGTTACAGTTATATATGGATAGAGGGCATAAGTTGAATTTGTTGGGAAGGGAGAATACTCAAGGGATGAAATTATGAGGTGAGAGAGGAAAGTGGCAAGAGGAGATGGGGAGAGACATGGTAGGGTAAACTATCTCATGTAGGGGAAGTGGTGCAAAGGAGGGGGAGAATAAGGAAGGCTAAAAAGGCAAAACCACATTCACATTGAATTTGGTTCAGGGAGAAAATGACATACATACTAAATGGGATATCTCAACCTGCAGCAGGATAGGGGGAAGGGGGATGAGAGGAGGGATGATGGATGGGAGGGCATCCTTGGGGTGAGGGGAGGTTGGAAGTACCCACTATAGAAGAGGGACAGGATCATGTAGGGAATGGACCAGGTGGGGGGTGGGATGAGTGGGAGGGAATTATAAGCAGCCTTGAACAATATATCTACTATGATAATGTTTTGCATAGCTAGACATGTACAACATATACTGAATTACTTATATCCCAAGAAGGAATGGGTGACAAGGGAGGAAGGAAATGGATCTGAAATTCGAGGTCGTAACATTAAATGTTTCAAATATATATATATAAATACTATTATTAATACTCTTTTGCCTATAATTGGGAGATAAGATGTGCAGGCATTGGAACACAAAGATTCATCTTCCTCTAATGGAAAAGTCGATGGGGGTATGGGAGAAGGTATGGGAGAGAGCAGATTGGAGGAAGCGATATCTTGTGGGACTACTATTCTGGGAGGTTGGGTAGGGGAATAATGGGGGGAAAATGATTGTAACTCAAAATCTGGCGGAAATGAATGATGTAAAACAGAAGTTAATAAAGTATTTGTTTAAAAAAAAAAAAGAAGGGAAGAAAATCTTGAGAAGTTTTGCTTAACTAAAGCAATGTGATTGACAATCTCTTTTATGTACTTGATTATCTCTTAGGTTCTTTCTAGCTCTAAATTTATAACTCTATGCTTTTGTAGACATTGCTTGTTGTTACAATGATTCAATAAAATTGCAAATGACAGCCAAAAAAAAAAACAAAAAACAAAAACAAAAACAAAAAAACAAAAAAAAAAAAGAGATAATCAGGAAAACTACATTTTGATAAAAGGTGCCATAGACAATGAGGTAATATCATTTCTTTTACAATTATCCAAGAAACTTATGAAGGAATTATGAGGAAAACTACTATCCATCTCTAGAGAAAGAATTGATTCAGAACTTTGATCTGAATGCAATTGAAACATATTTTTTTTACTTTATTTATTTTGCTTGTATTTTTGTCTGTGTTTCCTTTCACGTGACTAACATGCATATATATATATTTTTTACTGCCTATGTATAACCAAATTGACATGTATATGTCAATATGCACATGTATAATCAAATTGCTTGCCTTCTCAAATGTGGGTAGGGAGGAAAGGAGAGTATTTAAAACTCAATTTTTTAAAATGCATGTTAAAATTATTTTGCATGTAATTGGGGAGAAAGGAAATATTAATTTTAAAAGAAAATTAGTTTGAAGGTACCTAGGGATCATTAAGGACCTTATCTTCATTTTATGAATGGTGCAGATGAGAGCAAAAAAAAAATGGAGTGTTATTCCTTGTCACATAAATAGGAAAAGAACTGATATTACATTGAGCTAGTGACCTAAAGAGATAGAAGTTCAATAGGATAAATAATATAGAGTTTATTTTGGAAATTCACTACTTAGATAAGATAGATAATGATATTATCCTTTGGACAATCACAGCCTAAATTATATCCAGTAGAGGCTTAATTACAATTATCCCAAAATTACACAAACTCAAACTTACTCACACCTTAATAGAGGGTTTATATTGTTGTGATACTGCACCACTCCCAAAATAACCTCTTGATGTCAGTATTCTTAGCAACTTGCTTTTCTGAAATATACAGAATAGTCCTTAATTGATGAGAAAGGCAACATGTTATAGTAGAAAAATGGTTGACTTCGATGGATACATAATGTAGATTCAAATACTATTTTGATATGATATGTAAAAGTAGAATATTTCACCTTCTCCAGGGTTTATGTAACACTTCTATGAAACAAGAGTTGTTGTGATGACCATAAGATGTAATATATACAAAGTGAACATATTTTAAAAAGTGATATTACCACAAAATGACATTTACATTATATACAACATACAGCCCACATATATGTATATGCCACAAATATGCACAACAGAATGTATACACAATACATAAATACATATGCATATGTAATATATTCATGTATGTGTATATATCTATGTTATATATACACATGTGTATTGGTATATGTGTATGTGTGTGTGTGTTTGTGTGTGTGTGTGTGTGTGTGTGTGCCAGGCATATAACCTGTTGCTCATTTCATTGTTGCCTTTCCATCTTTGTTAGACCTTTCAATATTTTTACTCAGCTGTTAAAGTCATCTAGAATGTAGTGTACCTTTCATAGGATGAGGAATTAGACCAGATATATAAAAGATAGGATCTGAGAAAAATAGTTATTCATACAGTCATCTGATAGGGGTAAAGGAAGAGATAAAATGGAAGGAAGAAGAAAAAAAAGACCACGGAAATCAGAAGTTGATTAAAAAGAATAGGAAAGAAACAACAACGAACTGTGAATCTGCATATCTCAATCTGATTTAAAATCCATCTGGAAGGAAAATGTGGAAATATGAAACATCAGGAGGTTTGAAACCTGGGAACAGAGTCACCAAGCAGCAGGTAAAGTGCATAAGCATTATATGCAGACAGGTTCATAGAGATAATGATTCAATAAACAATGTTGGATTTGTCTTCTAACAAAACAATATGTTTAGTAGCATTATACAGTTTATTTTGGCTTTCTGAACTTGCCAGGGGTAGTATTTAGGGTAACATTTGTTTATAACTTTGCCCTTGAAAGATTCACTAGCTTTCCCATTTCGAGATTGTGCAGATGCATAAATGAAGGTGGGGGAAACTATCTAAAAAAGCAGATGATTGTATATGCATTAAATATTTAACACTCTTCCTAGTCCATTCTTTCTTTTTAATAGTTTTATGTTAGTCTCTGGGGATAAGGGCCAAAAATTTAAAACACAGCCAAAATTGTATTTCCCTTTCTCCTGTTAAAAGCATTTTTGAAGACTAATTTTGGGAAAATAAGAATTTATAAAATATTGAGTCTTTTTATTTTATAAAATATTGAGTCTTTGTTTCTATCCTGGTATTCTAGTTTGTATTAGCTAAACCCTGTTAGTTCTATTGCTCCATTTATTCAAAAAATACAAATATATACTAGACACAAATTTTTGGCAATTATCCTGAAGAATTTTTTTTATAGTGGAAAATATACAGAAATGAATTATCAGTAATATTGTGATTTTTCCTATACAACTTCCTTATTTTTTTCTGAAAAAAAAAAGACTCTAAATTATGTTCTGGTTCTAAAAAAAATTCTAGATTAACTTTGATATAAGCAACTGTCTCAATGATTTTCCTGAATCATCAAGAACCAGATAGACTTAATTGCCTCTCTCACTTAATGACAGATTATTTTTACATATTATAGATACAAATGTGATCATCTATTATTGGCTTCCTTACACCTGATTCAACCATTTACTCAAATAGTTTTATCCTTGATTAAATTATGAGAGCTAATAAATTGCTTTCTATATTTCACTATCATTTGATTTCAAATATCTGTGGATTTCAATTGAAACTGGCAAATATTTTCCAATTGGTTCTCACTGACTCATGACAAAGATAATATGCAAATTAATTACAACAATAATTGAAGGATCTATGTTCCTATTTTTATCCATTGATATAGTTAGTAACCCTTATACTTGTTAGTAGATGTTTTAATGAAGAGATTTAACCAAAAATCACCTTGTGTATAAACTTCTGGAGATAAACTGTTCCTGTTTTTCATTGGGTTGCTTGTCAGATGGCAGATATGCACTCCACTTCTGAAGTCTTTCTGTATTTTATGACTTGCTAAAGCATGAACTTCATTTCTGTCTTTTTTGAGAACGGTGGTTGACCAGCATACCACAAAATGTAATCAGAAAACTTGAGAGATTTAGTATGAGTACTAGTGCAATTAGCAATCCTAATTTGCCTAATCATCCTCTATCATCAAAATGCATCTTATAAACTAAAAGAAGAATGACTGAAGGGGGAAAGAAAGAAATGCATAGTGAGGAGAGAGGGATAGAGAAACCAAGAAAGAATAGGCAAAGTAAGTGTTCAAATGAAAGGAAAAAAAATACTGTTGAGTAGGCATATCCAGAAAGGGAGAAAATATATATTGTATAGCGTGCTAACCAGTTAGCCATTTTTATTCAATTATTCCCTCTGACACATTGTAACTGGGGCACACAGAAATCATTTGGTCTTGAAATGTCCCAGGATACTTTTTAAGATCATAAATTACATATGAGTGGGTTATCTGTAACAGCTGCATGAAGATGAAAGAGAGAGACAGAGACAGAGAGATAAACAAATACAAAGAGACAAACAGAGACAAAAACATAGAGATACAGACAGAGACAGAGATAGGGTTGACAGAGACAGACATAGAGACAAAGAAAGAGGAAGGAGGGATCACTGAAAGCTTTGGATAATTTAATGAAATTTCAAGAAGCACGTAAGCTCCTTTATGGCCAAAAACTGTGTCACTTTTTTTTATTTGTACAACCAATAATAGGTTTAGTACAAGTCTGATAGCAGATACTTAATACTAGATTTATTGATCAACTGAATAGCTACAACTAGAATCCTAACAGAAAACTGAAAGACAACAAGATTTCAGAGATATTTAGAATGATCAAAAAGGAACTGAAGGAAGAAATAAGGAATAAAATTAGAATTTGCAATGGAAAACTAGGAAGGAGAATGAAGACTTAGATTAAACAGAAGCCTAACAATTTTAGCACAACAATGGATAGCTGTGAGGGAAAAGCCTGGTAGAGCAAAAAAGAGACAATTCAGAAATGGATTTATACAAAAAGAACTATTAGAACATGTCATAAGATAGAAAAAAAGGAACATGTAAGATAAATACCAGAACACAAATGAGTAAGGGAAAGAATTTTCTTTGAAATAGCTCAAAAAACCAGAAATGAGTCAAATAAATATGTGCTTACATCAATATATTACCCTTTTAGAACACTAAATAGCAAATGGGTAAATAATCTAAATAGGAAAATCACATGATGAAAGAATTAGAGAATAATGGAGCACTATATCTTTTACAGTTTTGTCTGAGGAAAAACTTATAAACAGACAAGGTTAAAAGTAATGAAAAAACCATAGATGATAACACATACACTTTTAAAATTTTCAATAAAATTTATTATGCAAAATGAATGGGACTAAAGATTTAATCTGGAAATGGTACCCTTTCATTTATCTGATAAAATCTGATGTCCAAAATCTATGGAGAATATATAATATTAAAAGCCATTAACTGAGCAAAAAGTGATAAAATGGCATTTTAGAACAAGTATAAAATATTAATGGCCTCCAGTGAAATTTGCAAATTTCTAATAATAACATAAATGCAATTAAACCAACCCCAAACTAGTACCACAAATTAACAAAATAACAAAAATGCTTACTGTAGGAAAATTAAATGTTGTAGGAAAAGAGATGCAGAAATAATAACTCATTAGTAGTGATAATATGAAATCATTCAAACATTCTGGAAAAACAGTACCAAAAATATACAAAAAGGGCGGCTAGGGGGCGCAGTGAGTAGAGTGTCGGCCCTGGAGTCAGAAGGACCTGAGTTCGGATCTGGCCTCAGACACTTAATGCACACACAAACAAAAACCTAGCCATGTGACCTTGGGCAAGTTACTTAACCCCAATTGCCCTCCAAAAAAAAAAAAATATATATATATATATATATATATATACAAAAAAAGTTACTAGTCACTAAATTGATATTGTTTTATGCCACCACTGGAATTGTATTCTGAGGAGAAAATTGCCAAAATAGAATAAAATTATAGATAATATAAATTATTTTTGCTATATTTTCACTAGCCAATAGCTTACTAGGATGTAACCTACATCATATCCAAGGGGGTTTTGATTTATGAATTATTAACTGGAGACATATAAGAATTAATAAGAAACTAATTCTTTAAATGACTATTTATTGTATTCTGTATTGCCAACTGTAATCTCTATTTTGTCATCTCCCATCCTGGAAAAAAAGAAACATTTGAACTGAGTATGGATTTCTAATGATATACAGAGTAACAAATTGAGTAGAGGGACAAGCTTACAGTCAAAAAGACCAGTGCTGAAGTCATGTATTTTTGATACATCAAGAATGTGACCATGGCCAAGTCTAAGGAAAAATCAAGGTCAATTTTGCAAGAGCACAGAGCATATTGAGGAGAGCAATGTGTAGAAAGTCTGCAAAGTAAGAAAGGGTCATTTTTTTTTCCAAATGCTTTATCAACTTCTGGTTTTCATCATTCATTTCCACCAGATTTTGAGTTACAATTTTCCCCATTTTCCCCTACCCACCACCCCAGAATAGCAGTCCCACAGGATATCCCCTCATCCAATCTGCTCTCTCCCATATTCTCCCATACCCCCTTCAACTTTGCCATTAGGGCAAGGTGAATCTCTATGCCCCAATGCCTGCACATCTGATCTGCTAATTACATGCAAAATAGTATTAATAATGGTATTTGTATATATTTGAAACATTTAATTTTAAAACTTCTAATTCTGGATCCATTCCCTTCCTACCTTGTCACCTACTCCCGCTGAGAAGATAAGCAATTCAGTATATGTTGTACATATATAGCTATGCAAAACATTACCATAGTAGATATATTTTAAAAGACTGGCTGTATTTCCCTCCCACCCATGCAACCCCCACCTGGTTCATTCCCTACTTTTATCCTATACCTCTTCACCAGTGGGTGCCTCCAACCTCCCTTGCCCCCAGCATGGCCTCCCCTCCATCATCCCTCTTTTCATACCCCTCTCCCCTACTCTCCTGCAGGGTGAGATATCCCTTTAGTATGTATGCCATTCTCTCCCTGAGCCAAATTCAATGAGTATATTGTTTTGCCCTTTTGCTTTCCTGTTCTTCCTCTCCCCTGCAACCACTTCCTCTTGCCTCTTCTACATGAGATAGTTTACCCCACCCTGTCTCTTCCCATCTACTCTTACCACATTCCTCTCTCACCTCTTAACTTCACCCCTTAAGTATCATCCCTTCCCACCAAACTCGACCTGTGCCCTCTATCCATGTATACCTGTAAACATATATACACACATTCACATATGTATTCATATGCCCACATACCCTTCTTCAACTATTTTCATTCTGAGAAAGATTTCATCAGTTATAGTTATTATTTTTCCATGTCGTAATGTAAATAGTTCAGCTTTAATAAGTTTCGTTTGATTTCTTTTCCCTGTTTGCCTTCTCAAGCATCTCTTGCTTCTTGTGTCTGAATGTCAAATTTTCTATTCAACTCTGTTTTTTTCTGCAAGAATGCTTAAAAGTCCTCTATTCCACTGACTAACCATATTTTCCCCTGAAACAAGATATTCAGTTTTGCTGGGTAGGTAATTCTTGGTTTTAATCCCAGGTCCTTTGCCCTCTGGAATATCATATTTCATGCCCTTCCATCCTTCAGTGTAGAAGCTGCCAAGTCCTGTGCTGTTCTGATTGTGTTTCCACTATATTGAAATTGTTTCTTCCTGGCTTCTTGTAGTATTTTCTGCTTGATCTGGGAATTCTGGAACCTGGCTATAATATTCCTAGGAGTTTTCTTTTTGGTATCTTTTCCAAGAGGTAATTAATGGATTCTTTTAACCTCTATTTCACCTTCTGGATATAAAACATCTAAAATCTTAAATTTTCCTTTAGAATTTCTTGAAGGACAATTTCTAGGTTCTTTCTTTGATCATGGCTTTCAGGTAGTCTAATGATTTTTAAATTATCTCTCCTGGATCTATTTTCCAGGTCAGTGGTTTTCCCCATGAGATATTTCACATTGCCTTCTATACTTCAATTGCTTGGATCTGTTTAACAGCATATTGATTTCTCATAAAGTCACTAGCTTCCATTTGCTCTAGTCTAATTCTGAAAGAATGAATCTTCTCAGTGAGTATTTGAGATTCTTTTTCCATCTGGCAAAGTTGGCTTTTTAAGCCATTCTTCTCCTCATTGAACTTTTGAGCCTTTTTGCCACTTGAGTTAGTCTATTTTTAAGGTGTTATTTTCCTCAGTCAGCCTGACTTGACTCTCATTTCATATTTTTCCTGCATCCTTCTCATTTCTCTTCCCAATTTTTCCTCCACTTCTCTTATTTGGTTTTTAAAATCCTTCTTATGGTCATCTATGGCCTTTAACCCACTCATATTTTCGTTTGGGGCTTTTGGTGCAGGAGTTCTGACCTCCCAGTACTACTCCTGTTCCATGCTTTGATCCTCTTTGCCCCCAAAATAAGAGTCTAATGTTGTATTTTTCTGTTGATTTTGTTTCCTTTGCCTAGGCATGTTGCCATGTAATCACTTGACTTTTGGGTTTGTTGTCACAGTAGGACTCTGTCACCAGCCAGGGGAACTTCCATCCCAAATGTTGTGGTCTTCACAAATGCTGGAGGTATTAGTTGGGTGCACTTCCTGAAGCCCCCACACACTCTGGCAAGCTGGTCACACACCCTAAGGCCCCCACCCCAGACCGCAATCCAGCTCCAAGAAGGTTAAAGAAAGAGCAATTCCCCCCAAGACTGATCACTGGATCCCCCTACAGTTTGCAGACCAGGAGCAGAAGTTGCAACTGAAGCTGCAAAATGGCATCTGTGCTATGGCTCCTCAGTAGCTTCTCACCCCCAGGGGAACAAGCTGATGCTTTCCCAAATACTGGTCCCAAAGTCCATATGGCACTAACCTCTCACTTTGTCCTAGGCATCTATGTGTTGTTAATCTTGGAAACCCCACATTTGCTGGTGTTCTAGGGTCCCTCCAGCCTGCTGTTGGTCAGGCTGCCCTGGGGCTAAAACCTCTGCCTCATGGGGTCCTGTGCTTGGCTCCCAGAGCGCTTTGCTGGCCACTCCCTTCCAGCCTACCAGGCTGTCCTCAGTGGGAGGTTAGCTTCTCCGTGTTATTCTGGAGCTCCAGAGGTTGTTCAGAGTCCCCTTTTACAGAATTTTGAAATGGTGTGGGCTAGAGCACAGTAGAAGTGCTGTTTCTACTCTGCTATCTTGGCTCTGCCCCCCAGAAAGGGCCATTTTTGAAGTGTTTTATATGAAAGCAAATTTTATACTTTATCCAGGAATTAATAGAGATGCACAAAATTATGTTGAGTGGGATGGGGGCAGGGCAGGGACTGATCAGACTCACACTTTAGGAAAACAAAAAAAAATAACTTTGATAGTTAAGGACTGACAAGAGTAAAGAGATTTTATGCAGATATATGGACTACAAGTGGAAGGCTATTCCAATAATCCAGACATGAGGTATGGAGGGCCTATATCAGTGTGGTGACTGGAGAGAAGGGATATAATTGAGAGATGTTTTGAATATACTTGGTACTATATTAATATGTGGGGGGATTGAATAAAAGTGAGGCACCAAGGATGACAATAATGTCATGAGATTCATTTATTAGAAGCTTGTTCATGTCTGACACAATAATAAGGAATTTCCAGAAAAAAGAGAGAGAGAGAGAGAGAGAGAGAGAGAGAGAGAGAGAGAGAGAGAGAGAGAGAGAGAGAGAGAGGATTTGGGGGAAGCCGACAATGTGTTATGTTTTGGACAAGTTGAATTTGAGTTGTCTATTGCATAACCAGTTTGAGATGCCCAATAATTCTTGATGTGAAAAGAAAATGGTTAGATATGATAGATTGGATATGGTTAGAATGGATAGATAGATATGAGGATTTTCTGCCTCAAGATAAGTATTGTAAACATGAAAGGTGATTAGATTAACAAGGGAGATAGTAGAGAGGTAGAAGGGAAGAAGACCAAAAGCAGACCTTGGTAAATCCCTAAGATAAGTGGGCATGACCTGGATGAAGAAACAGTAATGGATAATGAGGAGGAGTCAAAAAAATACCAATGCCATGAAATCCTAGAGAAGGGAGAATATCTCAGAAAGAGGGTGATTAAATGCTGTAGAAAAATACAAAAAGAGGATTAAAAAATTAATATGAGATATGGCAGTTGTTATACTAATAATTTTGGAGAGAGCTTTTTTTCTTTCTTTTTTGTTGAACGATGACTTAAAAGCCAGACTTCAATAGTTTACAATAGAGTGAGAAAAGATGAAGTGGAGGCAAGGGTATACATACATTAATCAAGTGGTTTAGCCATTAAAAGGGAGAATTATATACAAAAAGTTGGGGTGGTCAACATTAAGTGTGTTTTTGTTTTAGCTTAATTTTTTTTAGTATGAAAGAGACAAGGGCATGTTTTTTTTTGTTGTTGTTGTTGTTTTGTTGTTGTTGTTGTTGTTGTTGTTTAAGTAGCAGGTAAACCCTTAGGAGACGAAGAGAGAATCAAGATAAGTGAAAGAATGATGATGAGATCATGGATATCTTGCTGGAGAAGACTAAATGGAATGAGATAAAGAGCATATGTAAAGGTATTTACCTCAGCAAAGAGAGCAGCCACATCCTCCTGTGAAATGGGCATGAAAGATGAGATAGTTGGAAGGATATCAGAATCATATGGGATGAGGAAAATATAGAAGCAGCTTGGTGTCACAGTTACCAGAGTGCTGGAGTCAGGAAGGTGTGAAATTCAAATCCAGAGGTATTAAGTTATGGACCCAGTGCAAGCTACTTTCACACTTTTTGACTCCCTCTTATTATTTATAAAATAATGATAATAAACACATCTTCTTCCCAGGGTTGTTGTGAGTCGAAGATGAGATATTTGTAAAGGACTTTGAAAACTTTAGAATGTTACGTATGCAATGATAGTGTTGTCAATGTTGATGAACAAGGAGTTCTTAGCAAAGAGTATCAAATTGTTTTGGTAAGTATTAAATAGCATCCTCAGATGATAAGGTGGATGGTGGAAGTGGTTATTTGGAGTCAGTTCTGAAAAGAAAATATTTATAATTTTGGTAACACCTCAAAAATGAGCAAATTCTACAAACCAGGACAGGATGCATTATTCTGTTGGTTGTCTGGTTTTAAGAAAGTTATGGAGAAACAGTTACTAATGCAGATTAAATTGAAAAGTGCTTTATGATTCTTTTTCCCCCCAGGGAGTCAATTGTTAAATGCTTACTAGCATATCCCTGAGTTTGGAGAACATTGAGAGGTATTAGTAAGACTGAAATGTCTGGAATAGCCACTATGGTAGGTGAGATAAGAAATTGAATATGGATGGGTAAAAGCTCTACTGAAAGCCCAGTTCAGCTTAAATTTGTAGTGGATGCAGTACTTTATTTTACCTCATGGCTGCTCTCGCAGCAAAGACTTTGGTTCAAGGATTTCCAGGAAATTAATATTTAAGGAGCCTTTCAACACAAACTGTATAAAAAGAAAGGCAAGAAAAGGCACAGATTCATTAATGGGAGAGAGGAAGAGCTGTATCATTGGAAAGAGCTTAGTTGGAGTGTACATTCAGAATGAGGTATGAGCAGAATTTTTTTCCATCTTGAAGATGAGTTTATTTGAGATCAGGCAAACAATGCCAGATATGGTAGGGGACTTCCTTAATCATACCCAGATGTGGAGAAATTCCCTGAACCACTTCTCAATACCAGATTTGAATGGAGAATTTTCTTCATTTTGACTTAAAACTGGGTGACAATTTGATTTGGTATTCAGGAACCCTAGGAATAAGTTTCACTGTGTAGTTGCCACTGTTAGATAAGTCTCATCCAAGTAGGATCCAGCAATGCTTACATATTTGGCAGTGGGTCAAAATAAGACAAGTTAGTAGAAAAGTAAAGACTGACTACCACTGTTTATATTTTTGTGGTTATTAGGATCACTTATCCAAAATCACTTCATGTTCGGGTCTTATCATTTTTAATTACTGCATCAAAAATATATTTTTAAAATTGCAATTATAATACAAAACAAATTTGTTATTTTCTTCAGATGCATTCACCAGCACATTATTAAGAGTAAATCTTTTGGAATATGAGAGCAATGAAAGCTTGTTTTTTGTTTGTTTGTTTGTTTCATTTTTTTTTTTTTTGCTTTTTGGAGGACAATTGGAGTTGTGAGTTGCCCAAGGTCACGTGGCCAGTAAATGTGTCAAGTGTCTGAGGCCAGATTTGAACACAGGTCCTCCTGACCCCAGGGCTGGTGCTCTATTCACTGTGCCACCTTGCTGCCCCAAAGCTTGGGTTTTGAAAAAAAATATGCTTGTCAATAAGACAAGAGGACAAGGGACTAGAACAAAGAGATTATTTTAGAGTTGAACTAGAGTTTACCAAGGAGTCAAGAAACTGAAGACAGGAGAATATAGACAGTTAAGAAGTAATGATCTAGGAAACAGCTGAGTGGTGGATATATTTGATGTTATGAACTTTTGAGGGGTAAGGATCACAAGGTAGAATAAAAAATGGAATTGTAAACAATCATGTCCACTGGAGGTATTTAGGTGTTCATGAGGATGGACATTCAATTACTTTGTAATTCAAGATCATTAGTATCACCATTTCTAAAGGAAACTAAGGGACTATATAAGAAGATCATGGGAATTGATTAGACTGAGGAACTTGGAAGATAGAAAGGACTGAAATGGGGAGAGAATGACATGTTGAATGTATTAACCATATAGGAATGAATCCAGGCATAGTTTTAGCTACTGCTGAGAGGTTTATTGAGGGAAGTAAATGATTAGTCTGTTCAGTGATGTCCATCCTTTTGACAGGAGATAATGATGCATTCTATGAGATACAGGAGGCTTAAATGACAGGAAGGAGAAATAGGTGAAGGTATGGAATGAGTTAGCCTAGACAAGAGACTGAGCTGTCAGTTAAAGGTGGTTCTGAATTGGGAACTGTCTCAAGGGAACTGGCAAAAGCCTTAAGCCAAATAGAGAAGCTGGAGGCTTGAGACCTGGATTTAGGCTTGATGCAGAGCCCTCCAGCAGTATTTTGGGGTGAAGGGAGAAGTCACAGAAGAGAGGGTTATACCTAGGGTGGATGCTGGACTCCATGGGAAGTTGATAGTGCAAAAATAAACTCATAATAAGTAGAAGCAAAAACAGTAAAATGAACAGAATTTTAACTACAAGACTTCTAATTCTTTTAACTTCTGCATCCACCACCACATCATGTTTGAAATGAAAGGTTTGGGACTCTAAATACTTGAGTAAGCTGCTTTTTTTCTGGTGATTTTCCCATAATTCTTCATGTAAAAAAATAATGTGTTTCAGTATAATCATAGCCACAGTGTCTCTTTCTGTATCCTTTTGGATAACCAACATTAACTAAACAGTATTTTTTGCATCATTTATTGTTTATTACATATAGAGCACCTTTAGACTCTCTTCTTGCTATAAATGTTCATGATGTACAGAAAAAAGATATTTAAGTAATTTACCACCCTTGGGCCTCTTCAATTTGTTCATCCTCAACTATATTTTGTAATGTATTTTTTTGCTATCTTCTATTGGGACACCATCTCATACCCACTTCAAATTCCCATCAGAATATGAGGAGGTGTGGTGGCATAGCACATAGAACAATAACCTTGGCTCTAAGATGAAGTGAGGCTGATAAATGCTGAGTGTTCATGGGGAAATTAAATTATCTGTCAGTAATAAATTAAACTCTTTAAAATTATACATTTCAGACTGTGCATTTACATTGGTAAAGGGATTTTACTCTTATTTAAGTTCTGGATTTCATTGAAATAAAAATTCCAACAGCTATATCTTATAGCCACACCTTAATTTCACTGAACATTTGTTGATCTAATTTGGTGGATGTTGGTGTTTTCATTACATAATTCCTTTACATAATATCATTCACAAAAAGAGTTCATGAGTTAATTATCATCACAAATGTCTGCCTTCTTAAATTGTAAGGACTTCAAGGAGAAATGACCACATCGTCCCTTTATTTTGATCAGTCTTGGGGGGTAATTGCTCTTGCTTTAACCTCCTTGGATCTAGATTGTGATCTAGGGTGGAAGTTGTGGGTGGGTTTACAGCTTGCCAGAAACAGAAGTTGCCCCCCACACATTCGGGACGAAAATTCCTCTATCTGGCCTTGAAGCCATAGTGTGGCAACAAGCCCAAAAGTCAAGTAATTAAGTGGCAACATGCCAAGGCAAAGGAAACAGAAAAATGCAACCCTAGACTCCAATTTTGGGGGCATAGAGCGGGGAAAAGGACTGTGAGGTCAGAAGTCCTGCTCCAAAAGCCCCAGGGGAAAACTTGAGGGGGTTGCAGGCCACAGAGGACCTTAAGAAGGACTTTAAAAATCAAATAAGAGAAGTGGAGGAAAAATTGGAAAGAGAAATGAGAGGGATGCAGGAAAAGTATGAAATGAGGGTCAATAGCCTGACTGAGGAAAACAACACCTTAAAAAATAGACTAACTCAAATGGCAAAGGAGGCCCAAAAGAGCAATGAGGAGAAGAATGCCTTAAAAAGTCGAATTTGCCAGATGAAAAAAGAATCTCAAAAGTTCACTGAGGAGATTCATTCCTTCAGAGTTAGACTGGAGCAAATGGAAGCTAATGACTTTATGAGAAATCAAGATGCTGTTAAGCAGATCCAAACAAATGAAAGATTAGAAGGCAATGTGAAATATCTCATGGGAAAAACCACTGACCTGGAAAATAGATCCAGGAGAGACAATTTAAAAATTATTGGACTACCTGAAAGCCATGATCAAAGGAAGAACCTAGAAATCACCCTTCAAGAAATTCTCAAGGAAAATTGCCCTGATGTTTTAGATCCAGAGGGCAAAATAGAGGTTGAAAGAATCCACCGATCACCTCCTGAAAAAGATCCCAAAAAGAAAACTCCCAGGAATATTATAGCCAGGTTCCAGAATCCCCAGATCAAGGAGAAAATACTACAAGCAGCCAGGAAGAAACAATTTCAATATTGTGGAAACACAATCAGAATAGCCCAGGACCTGGCAGCTTCTACACTGAGGGATCGAAGGGCATGGAATATGATATTCCAGAGGGCAAAAGAACTGGGAATGAACCCAAGGGTCACCTACCCAGCAAAACTGAGTATTTTGTTTCAGGGGAAAATATGGTCATTCAGTGGAATAAAGGACTTTCAAGCATTCTTGAGGAAAAAACCAGAATTGAATAGAAAATTTGACATCCAGACACAAGAAGCAAGAGATGCCTGAGAAGGTAATCAGGGAAAAGAAATCAAAAGGAACTTAGCAAAGTTGAACTATTTACATTCCTATATGGAAAAGCATTAACTGTGACTGATAATACCTTTCTCACTATGAAAATAATGGAAGAAGGGTGTGTGGTCATATGAATACATATGTGAATGTGTGTGTATGTGGTTACAGTTATATATGGATAGAAGGCATAGGTTGAATTTGTTGGGAAGGGAGAATACTCAAGAGATGAAATTATGAGGTGAGAGAGGAAAGTGGCAAGAGGAGATGGGGAGAGACTGTGTAGGGTAAACTATCTCATGTAGAAGAAGCAAGGGGAAGTGGTTGCAAGGGAGGGGGAGAATAGGAAGGCAAAAAAGGCAAAACCACATTCTCATTGAATTTGGTTCAGGGAGAGAATGACATACATACTAAATGGGATATCTCAACCTGCAGCAGAATAGGGGGAGGGGGGATGAGAGGAGGGATGATGGATGGGAGGGCATCCTTGGGGGGAGGGGAGGTTGGAAGTACCCACTATAGATGAGGCACAGGTCAAGTAGGGAATGGACCTGGTGGGGGGTGGGATGAATGGGAGGGAATTATAAGCAGCCTTGTACAATATTTCTACTATGATAATGTTTTGCATAGCTAGACATGTACAACAAATACTTAATTACTTATCTCCCCAGAGGGAATGGGTGACAAGGGAGGAAGGAAATGGATCTGAAATTCGAGGTCTTAACATTAAATGTTTCAAATATATATAAATACTATTATTAATACTCTTTTGTTTGTAATTGGGAAATAAGATGTGCAGGCATTGGGACACAAAGATTCCCCTTCCTCTAATGGAAAAGTCGAAGGGGTATGGGAGAAAGTTTGGGAGAGAGCAGATTGGAGGAAGCGATACCTTGTGGGCCTGCTATTCTGGGAGGTTGGGTAGGGGAATAATGGGGGGAAAATGATTGTAACTCAAAATCTGGCAGAAATGAATGATGTAAAACAGAAGTTAATAAAGCATTTGTTTAAAAAATAAATAAATATTAAAAATTTAAAAAAATAGAAGATACAGTCTATTGCTGGTCCTTATTCAAATGTTTTCTAGGATGGTAGAAACCTTAAGATCTTCCTTTAGAATAGTCTTTGTGACTATCCCAGAATTACTTTAGAGTGTTCTTTGAGAAAAAACAATTTAATCCTTTACATCTGTCTTGAATTATTTTATAAATATATACATGGGCAAAATGAACATTCCTTCATTAACCTTTGTTAAAAAATCAACTTAAATTTCAAAAATGAAATTTAAAAAATAATTACTAGTTTTTCCCCAGTAATCTTTGCCAAGGATATTAGCTAGTATTGTCATTATAGTTTGGAATCACAAATTATCACTCAGGCACACACAGTTTCTCTATAACTTAGCTGATGTTATAGAACTTGAAAAGATCCTCAGGGCAATGCTACTGACTTAATGCATTCCATGCTATGATCATAAATCTGGACAAAGGCCACCTTCACCCAAAGACTATCTTTTGCACAACATCATTCTTTAATTTCCACTGCCATGAGCAGAACAGATCATGCTGGATGTCTAAAACTGAGATAGAACAAAATGAACATCTGAACCAGAATGATTTTCATTGACCCAAAGATATAAAATAATTCCTTCACAGGATAATGCACTTATAGTTTGACCAGAATGCTACCCAGCAAAATTGAAGAAAGAAAAGGGCATGAGAAAAAAAATCATTTTTCTTTTTTTTCTTTCTCTTTTTTTGTGAGGTACTGAAGGAATACTTTGTATATAATATTTTATGCCAAGGTTTACACTGTTTTTTTTCCATGTAGGACAATAAGAACAAACAGAAGTACCTTACAAACTTCCAGGATAATTATATGCTTCTTTCAGCCCAGGAACAATACAGTTTTATTTGATTTGTTACATATTTTTGTGATGAAAGGAAGAACTTAAGTCAAACTGGTCAGATATTTTGAATGACTAATGAGTAATATTTTTTCAAAGTCTAAGGATAGAAAACAATGTCTTCAGGCAAGTTTCAGATAAAAATATTGATTTCAGTTATTTCTATCACTTAGCATTTTAGGATTTCATTATTCGCTTAAAATATAATCCCACATTAAGTAAGGAAAAAGTGCATACATATGTGACCCTTACTAATTTAGGGTTCAAATTCATCCAGTATGTTCATATTTTGATGATATTTTCCTGATCATATTATCCCCAGTATACCCATATGCCAGGATCTATTATACCACACAGATAATTTTAATTGTTCATGCTCATTAAATTCGCTAATTTAATATTCCTTCCTCATACTTTCTGAAGTACTTAAAGGTGTAATGGAAAATGGAAGAGTAGTAACAGCCTGTTCATGCTCTTTAGATTAAATAATGATAGACTTTTTCTTTTCCTTATGAAGCAGATATTTCTATGTGACCATGTCTACATCCAAATAGAACTGTGACTTGACCAGTTTTATAATTTTAGTCATCTTAATGGAACCCCCAAATCGCACTGTTCCAAACTAGCATTTTCACCCAATCAAGCTGGTTGATTAATATATCCTATATGTATACTGTCCATTTAGTAACCTAGGTAAATCATATACTTTCCTTGGTAAAAGTAAATTATAATGTTTATTCTATATATAGAATTACATGCCTCTGTAAAATGTTCAGTCATCTTAGCTAAAGTTCTGTATATACTTTTAACTTTACTAAAAACAACAAAAATATAAAAGGAAGATGGAAGAATTTATCCTATTGGAGACCACACATCTTGTCCGTAAAGTACTGGAAAAAAAAAACAAAGGAAATGAATCATGTGATTTAAAAGTAGGAAAACAAAAAGGAAACCTAAGAGGTTACTTTGGAGACTGTCTGGTCTGTTTGAACATCCCCACTCTTCATTTGCTAAGTAGTTTCTGTGCCTGGTAGATTGTTTCACAATGCTGAGAAGGAAAAAAAAGTATAAATAAATTTTCATCTACTAAATACCACAATTTCATCCTCTTTTTAGAACACTAATAGCTCTGCACTCATTGTGATGTCTGGTGCTTTAAAAGTCTAGTTTTCATCAGTCCTAATGAGTGTGTTGTTATTTTTTTTTTGCCTAAAACCTCTGATACTGACTACAGAGCATAGTTCTTTGTAAGTACATAGTTTGCTCCCTTGCATTTCTGCAGAATGATCTGTTTTCTTCCATTTATCCATGAGTAGAAAATTGTATTTGCTGTTTTTTCTAAAGCCATTTCAATTTCATACTTCGGTTTGATTTTTCTCTTCTGTATTCATCTAGTGCACTTAAGCTGTGTTCAATGAATTTGATACATCTAAAATTATTATTATGGAACTTAAAGATGGAACATTACTTATGCTAGGAGAAAAATATTGACAAGGAAAATACCATAATGTGCATATGTCCACAGGTAGACTGTATACTCTGTCCTCTGAATAAACACATGAATAGATAACACATTTTATTGAAACTATGAAAATATGACAGAGAAAAATTGGCATAAAACAAATCATCATTCTTTTCTTCTTATACCATCTGCTTTCCATTTTGTTTATAGAGCCAAAACTGATAAATTTCTTATAATATCTTGAGAATTGTGACAGTGCTATCAATAATTCATACTTAACATTAAATAATACTATAGAATCAAGGATAAAGAAATCCTCTAAGCATCAAAACTATTCTCCCCACACAAAACACAATTTGGCTTATTTATCATGTGCAGATAATATCCCAAATTTACTATT